>JAQGAF010000384.1:0-54271 GCA_034687865.1 Kryphioiulus occultus
TTGGACGACGCTGTTTAAGGTGGGAGGGGCTTGTTTTTAGGTGATGCAAAAATTTTGCTGCTACTTAGACATAGGGTTAAATAACAGATAATGACAACATTAAATTAATCTGATGAACCCTCTAAAATTTTTATTTGTGTGCCACTGCTTTCGTTAATTTTCGTTATTGTTGCACTGACTGCGTGGACATTGAAGAAACGCCTGATTGACCAATGACCAAGAAAAAAGTAAACTGAGAAATTACAGTAGATTGCGAGCAATTTTATCAAACGCACTTGTTATTTGTTGCGGATTTATTTTAACAACTTTGGTCGTTTTAGTGAATGCGAAGTTCACAAAAATTGCTGACCACAATCATGATTATAGCCTGACCTAAATCGTCCATGCCTTGTCAACGCTGATCGAGGCACGTTTTCCACATTGTATTGATCGTGGATTATAAAAGTTTTTTTTAAATGGAAATGTTGTACAAACGGGATATACACGTCTTGGTAATCTGTTTTCAAACCTAAAGATTGTCAAATTGAAAATTAGCGTGAACTACTGAATATATACTGAAATATTACATCATTTTGTCCTATAAATGTGTTTATGTTAACTTGAATACGAACCGTTAACTTTTCTTCTGAAAGATGAACCAACCCTGATATTCATTGATGTAGTGATAGATTGCCAACCCTTAGGGGCACAGTTTCTTTTAAATGTTAATCATTTTGAAATAATTTGCCGAATCAATTAGCACAATTGAAATTACGCGATAAAATTGGATTCTATTGTTAGCGACTATCTCAAAAGTATCAAGCAATTAAAGATCTTTAATTAAATTAATTTTTTGCAAAAATATTATCGCTATTACTCTAGTGTGGGATATGGCGAAGCAAATTAAGAGCCATAATTAATATGGGCATCTTCGGTAAGAAAACGCATCCTAATTAATTGAAAGAACATTTAATAATGTGTGCAATACTCGAAGGAATCGGTATTCAAATGAAAAATATATTTTAGTTGGCATTTATGGTTATGTGTTTAACTAAGTCGTCTCTTTGGGATTTCAAGACTGGAAATTTCAGTTTACTATAGTTTAATTATATCTTCTTTGCAATTTTACTGGCTGATATCATCAGGATTCTTTGATTCCCATCATAGTAGAATAACCCAACTTTCCATTATTGACATTTTTTCAACTATTTCTCAAACTATTTCTTGCTCACAATACAATATGTGCCTGTGAGTGTTACGTTTTGCATTTCTCGCGCTGATGCTCTGCATTGAACATACAATCACGTCATTCGCGCCATCAGTTTAATAACATATCACTTATCGACTGATTTCGAGCTCAAATGCTATGGATTGTCCATACAGAATGTCAACTCAATTTTAATATTTGAAACAGTTTTCTCGACTGATCTTAAGTTCGATCGTTACTTTGAGTTAAATTGATTCTTCAATGCAATCCATCACTATATCTTAGCACTATCTCTTATTTTTAATAAGTAATGCATATGCCCAAGAGAATTCAGATTTTAGTGCATTTTTGAGCTTATGTGACTTACTTGTATGCATGGAATGACGTGATAAAGTAGAAACATGTATTTGCAATCGTTTCACTTAAATATTACTGGGAATATGCCCTTCAGCTGTCCTGCTCCATCATAGAAACTGCACAAGTGGGCTTCTCCTAACGCCTCGCTGGCTGGCAGTGACTGCATGCGGTATGTTAGGGCAGGCAAAATAAAGAAATTACATTTTAAGGTTGGGATATCCACGCAAAAAAGAAAAATGGAATAAAAAGACGGTCAAGGATAGATTCCGACAGCTAGAACAGGTGTCTACTACACAAATTGTTTTGAAATACATTATGCATTTTTTGTGCACATTTGTAGTGGAGCATACATACGGTATAATTACCGTAATACATTTATAGACTTGAAAACATTTGAGGAAACTCATTGCTTTCGATCTTGTTGAATTTTACATTGCGATCAAAAAGGATTAATGCACCTCAGAAGCTCAGATCACAATATAAATAGGAATATAAAATTTGAATAATTTCTGCACATAACCGCCCAACTATACCGAATAGTACAGCAAAATAAAAATGATACCAATGTTAGTTTCATTGTTTTTTCGCGTCGGATAGAATCATTCCTTTCAGATGATGAAATTTCACTCTTAGCATCCCTTTTAGGATTTTTCAATCGGCTTAGCTATCGAATTTGCAATTCGATGGACGTTAATGTTTCTGTAGATAGTTTTTTGACGAATATATCCGAAATTCTCATGTTTCCTACGCATGATTTTACACGAACTCGAAAAAGCATTCTGGGAATTGAAATTTCCGGGCATTTTTAATTCAATACAAACTCGCCTACTTTTTCATTTTCTGTAGTCTGCTGGAAGAAGTTTGTTCGCATTTTAAATGCATTGGTTGCGTGTTTGCGTGCACTTCAGAAACAAACATTTTAGTGAAAAGTACGCAAACTGACTCTGTGCGTAATCCGAGATAAGATAAAATTTGCATTACGTCTAATTTAAAATGTCAACTATTGCTGCCATGCTGAAGATTAGCCATTCTGTATAGCTGGGATATACGCTGAACATATACAGTGAATACATGTATATATTCTCCACATTAAACACACCACTCTATTAGGTTTATGTTCGGTAAATTTAACCTGAACTAGAGTGGGCTTTACACGAGGCAGCCAATGGGTCAGAATGTAGAACGTCATTTCAAAACTTTTTGGCGAGCAGATGTTGGAGATTCATTTCTGCCGAAATTGAAAATGTGAGTTTACGGTCAATTTGATGTTGGATAATGACGTTTTGCAATCCAGCAGAGTTTTTGATGACCTTTACAAAGTGAGAATGCAATGCTTGACTGGAATCCTTTTAGTAGATGGGCACCGACACATTGGGCATGCATTGATGGCCTGAAAAGTCGGAATAAAATTGGAACGGTAATGTTATACTAGAAACCATTGGGGCTATGGCAATTGAAATTTCGCCATATGTTAAAGCGAGGATCTTGGCATTGGATTACAGTATTATGCAAACAAGATGAAAGGGCGATAATATATTTTGCCTCACAGCCAAGGAAATTATTCTCACGTGGCATCAATTGAACTGCACTAAAGTGAATTGTCGTTGTGTATTTTAGGATGTTTTTGTTCTATCGTCTATATTTGATACTCGGGGCACTTTTTCCTATTGGATGTTCGATCCATCCTTGCATGAAAGCGAATTCGAAGAAGGCTAAGACTAGAGCCCTTCAAATAATTCACATGTGCAGGGCTTTCACTTTAGGGAATTACAAGGTTTCATGTTTATTGGATTGTGATGGTTCATCGAGTCATGATGGAATGCAAAATTATGCTCGATATTTCTATAGTTTAATACCTTTAAGCCTGCTTGCACCCCATTTTATCCCTAGCATGGGGGACCAATGTAAAGTGTTTGGAGTCTGCCTAAGCAGCAGACATAGATCAAACAGGAGGGTAGAAGGGAAAAGCTGTGGTCTATCATCATAACTTCTAATTTAGGGTAGGTCGTTATCCATGCAGAATGTTCACAACAGATCTCTCGTGAATGCAGGGAGATTAATGTTATGGAAGAAGTTGCCGAACGGTAAAATCGTGAAAAGATTCATGTTTTATGCTCCACATATAACGAGAAATATTGAATTATAAATCAGTGTCCATAATATCATTGAATGGAGAAAGTAATTGGTAGTATTTCTTCAGATGTCCACATTATGATGTACATTTGATGTTCGGACAAAACGACCTGATTTCGACTAGTCTATATTAGCGTTATAAGCTTAATCTGTTTTTGAACATTTTGTGCCTTTCAATGATTTTAAATTGGAAAAATGTTCCACTTTTTAGAATCAGGCAAAGTCCTCGATACTTTCTGTTAACTTTGGACGTTTGAATGGTTTAAACGATCATGATTCTCGTTGAGTGATTATTGAGTAATGGGGCTTGGTTGCATTTTTGCTTTGGCATTAAAGTTTCTCTAGGGAGTAGCCTTCAGCTCACTGTTCATATATAAAATCTTAAACTCGGATAAGAGCAAACATGAACTGCAGCGTATTAAAATTATCTTTCCAAAGTATTGGTTTGGACCAGTAATCATGCCGTCGGAAATTTCGAATCAATATTTGATTGTGTTTACTTAGTGATGATGCATACTACAACAGCTCTTCAAAGTAATGGGGAAGCATGGCATCGAGTTTATATGGAAGGTTTTATATGTGATGGATAATTAAAATAGTAAGTTCGTTGGCGACATCATTCGTGAATTCACGAAGTGGAATTAAGTTTTGGAAATTCTCGAATGATGCAGGATTTCCTACGAACACAGTAAAATACACATATTGTTGTCTGTAAAAATTGACTGAATTAGATACATGTACATTATACAGTATTACATGCATAATAAAATCTGAAATGTGTAATATTTGAATATTCTTCTACATACTGTAGCTTGTAGCATTGCCTTGTGTCTCTTAAATTGCTTGTTATTGCTCTCATTATTATTGCTAGGTCTACTTTTGTTTTAAGTAATTCTTCCCTTAATTTCCGCAAAGTAAATTTTTACAATCGAATAATTATTATCTTTGGACACTGATATTTTTTGTAACAATTTGATAGGAAAGTAGGCAAAATCGAATGATGCATTTTTCATTCTTTGCTATTCGATTTAGAATGATTTATTTATTTTTAAATAAATTGGCGAATGCATGTATTCACTTTATTGGTATTTACTGCACTGATCATTAGCTAATACAGGATGTCTTCTGATAGCACAGGTGATATATATTTTTAAATTGTTGAATTTCCTTCTGGGACTCTCTTTTGAATTATAACGAAACGCGAAACCTCAGAAAACATAATCCCGTAACATTATTTACATATTCTACTTTTCACATCCTCTTTTGAAAAGATCTGGCATTGCAAATGTTGCTAAAGCAGTCGTAACGTATCGTGAATTCCCTAATATCTCACTCAGCGTGGAATCCATTGCATATAAATTGTTCTAGTTGACTACTAATTTCACCATTTCGGTTTGCGATTTATTGCATGCTATACATTATTAACCATGGGCTCAGTTTACGATACTTGTCACGTACATGGGCCTACAAATGGCTGTTGATGGTCGTTATTTTATTTCCTGACGAACGTCACAGAAATAAATTTATCTTTAAGAATGTCTCTCAACCATCGATAAATATGGAAGGCACGCTTTCTGCGCCAGTTGAGACTTTACAGCTTATTGGAAGTCAAGAAATTTCTTACTATGATATACTAGTAATTACATATTTGCAGGCGGTCAGCAAGATTAACAGTAATTCGATTTTATAAATCGATTTGGAACGCGTTTTCTGGAACAGAAAAAAAAGACCTTTAATTTGTAAGAATTTTTTTCAGTAGAAACTACAGTATTGCTTATAATTTCACGCTATGCATTTACATGTGAACCAACATATGCAGTACATGTCGGGTTCATCTCGTCGTTAACGTCAAGAAACGTATAAGAAATAGTGTATAACAAAACTTTTTCATTTTCTTTTTGCAATTTTGGAAAGATTTCCCCTCGGTTTGATATATCGTTGAAGAAAACAGTAATTTTTGTCTTTGTTTAAAATTACTCATGCAAATCTGCCCATTACTTTTCCTGCCTTAGTCGAGAAAACATATATCTAGATTTTCTGGCATTTTGAAACAGAAATTAGCTATTTTTATACCAACATGCAAGTTTAGTGGATTTTTAATGGCAGCTCTGCAACATGTCATTAGTTAGGCTACCATGCAAGTTGCAGTTTTGAAATTGTTTCAGGGAATGAACTTTATAAGGCTATAATCTAAAGCCTTACTTTGTAGCCAATTACTGAAGGCGACAGTTTAAATGTAGCGTTTCCATTTGGCTTAGGAAGTCATTTTGTGCAGAATTGGGCTAGCTAACGCTGCGTGTTTGGCAAACTATTTTCGTCAGGCTAAATGGTAGGCCATGCAGTGAGCCTTGGAATTACTGCAAGCGTGCCGCTGACTATTAAGACTCGTAATAAGTGAAATCCGTGGCAACAGAAAACAATTCGCAACTTTTTTTTTCAGTTTTTTTCTTCCTTTTGACGCCATTTCCGTAGGCCAACAAATAATTTATTATGGTTAACTTTTGTTTGAAATTTTCTAAGGACATGTAGATATTTTTTCTTCACGCAACTTTTCCATTTACATCAGTGTCTAATGATAGGACCATGAACTGGTAATCATTAAAAAGGCGCAAGCCTGAGTGTAAACAGCTTAAACATTAAATACAGATATTTTGAATAAGTCCACGTCTTTCATTAAAAATATACTGCACCTCCTATATGTTTATCAGAAATATAGCGAAATAAGCTACTTTATTATTCATAACTATGTTTTTTTCTTCGATTAGGTCTCAATGTGGATTCTGGCTGTTAATGTTCACGACGAGAATAATTGGATCGATTTGCACACTGGGTCTTAATCTCTCACTCTTAACATCGTTTGCAAAAGGTAGGGGTTCGTGCACATTATTTGAATTTTAACTCTTTGCCAGTGCTATTTTTTTTGAAAAATGCAATGGAAACTGGTAGACCAGTTGCTTGAACTTCCTATAGTTGTTGTTAACATACAATTAATATCATGTTGCAGTAAATGTTTGAAAAGATGTTTTAATGAACATATAGAGGGATACTCTGCTTTCATGCAAACCAATACATGATGCCAGAAAAACATAACTTGGCCCCTTTTTAATAGCTTGCGTTTACTTCGTAATTGGAATGTTTTTTAACGTCTCATTTAATATGTCCCTAGATACGATCTTTGTAAAATGGTGCAACTTGTGTACCTCAAATTTGCATGTTGTTTTGCTCGAATTCCCCTGAGATTGCAGTGGCGACGTTCGTGAACGTCTATATAGCAGCCTGCCTGTTTTTTATTAGCATCGTTTATAAAGCAAGACATGTTTTTCATTCATAAGTATGCCTTTCTACGGATATTTTTCATCGAAAACTTCAAATGCACTAGTATGGATTTATTCCAACTTTGGAATATATTATAGCGTTTATTCAAGCGCCATCTTTTACTTTTTGGATTCGAGCAAAGTTTTAAAACCAGAAATATCCAAACATATTGCCAACCAATTAACTCTTCTACTCTCTTCTAAATTGCCAGTTTCCTAGAAAATCCTTGATGGGGCAGTCGCACTACAGGGGAAAGGTCACGGTTCATCAATTTTCTCTTAACGCTTGTTACGCTAATGGCAACGCCGCTGTAAATCAATGAGCGAGCTTTTTTTTGAAATCTATTTCAAACACATTTTGTACCAGGAAATGGCACTCGTGCATTACGCTATTATTCGTTCGTTGATCAAAACAGCAAAACCATTGTAACGAGCATCTTGGGATGCTGTGGTGAGCTGAATTCGGCTTGTTTATCTAAATATTATATTTCTCTGCATAGCTCTCTAAAAATCTCGCACGCCATTGACGCTATGGACCTTATCATGGAATGGTATTTCTCTTGAAACTCAATAGCAGTCTCTATTGTCATTTCCATAGCCGTGCATTTTCAGCTCATTTTTATCATCTCTTTCGTATGTTTGTTTATAATGAACACTTTAGACTGCATTACTGTACAGTTGCACATTATGACGTGTATTAGGCTTCTCGCGAAAATTGTGTTTGAAAATTTGTGCTTATAACCGGCATAGATCAGTTAGAAGGTATTCATTGTCAGATTAACCTAAATTGCAAATGGAATTCTGAGCTAATTCGGAACCTACTTTGTATTTGCCTTTAGATGTCGGAATGCACTTTCAAACTGCCTGCTAGATTTGATCATGGATGAATGTCTCTTACCTCATGGCATTTTCATGATGGCAACAGTGTGCCGCTTTGCTTTGAGTTGAATCTTAAATATCGATTTGGAACCTTCTACCCAATATATGGATAGATTTATTCTTCGTTTATTATGTTTGATAAGCACATGTGCTGTACATATGAAAAGAAAAATTGTTGAGAAGAAATGAGTTATTAATTCAGTATAAAATGCATTAACTTTTCAAATTTATGTCAAATAATTAAGGTAATCGGGTATCATCACAAAGTTGTGATTTTCAGGCCTCCCTCAGTGATGACATCATCATTGGGCGCAATTTTACCTGTAATACCGTACACAAACTTTTCCGTAACCTTTGATAAACTCGTATGTCCACGGAGTGTGCATCAAGTTTGCCATGCAGGTTACCATTTTTTAAAACCCCAGCGCCATCTATGCTGTTTTTGCACAACAGCGTTTATTATCTTATGATCCGATTGGAAATCAAGATACATGTACTATCATGCACTGAATATTTTTAGTAGCGCCACCTACAATCAATGGCGCCATCTGCTAGCAAGAATATGCCAGAGGCCTCAAGGAGAACACCAATGCATCTTTCCTGTTAACTGCGTGAGAAACCAACATCAGGTCCTTGTTTGCTTTCCTAAAAACTCACTTTTTCTTCGAGCTGTAATTAGCCAAAATTGTGAATTTGCTTGGTCAGTTCCTCTACATTTATGGTCTTTCATAGGCCTACTAAAAACACATTATTTTTCAGCTCTTGCTCATGCTCCAATGCAATTTGCAACTAAAGATTTACAGTGTATAAATACATCTAATAAGAAAGTTTTGCATTGATAGGATATATATCTAATTTTCCTTGATTTACTTGATATTAATTCTCTTGCATTCGATTTAAATGAATTCGTTCAGCTGTAATCCACAAAAAGTTTAAATATATTTATTGCGCACATGTTACTTAATATTATCTCCTGGAAACCCATCTGAATTCTGTTAAGCGTATCACCTTATTCCAGTTGAATTCGCGTTGCCTAAAGATCGTTTTAGGTTCTTTTCCGAATATGTCGAAGATAAATTGAAATTGGAACTCCTCCGCTAAATGTTATTTGATTCGGCGATGATTACTTATCTGATTTACGAATATGTGACCCTTAAAATGTTGCTGAAGTTTATTGAAGAACTGCATTTATGGCATGATAGTGTTGTAGTTCCATTGGGGAAAGATTTAAGCAGACATTTCAGAAATCTTAACGAGATTGTACCATGCATAAATTGACTCAACAACTTATAAAAAACGCTAATTTAAATTTCTCATTTGATTGCTTGCATGTGCTGAAATTAAAAATTTACCATTTAAATTTTGCATGCGAAAGGAGAAAAAGTACATTATTTGTTTCAGGCATAAAATTCTTCCTAATATAAGGCTGTTTTTTACAGTTTATAAAATATACATCTACATGTAAAGTGTAGGATACATGTAAATACTGCGTAGTATATATCTATTTAATTGAAACAAACTTTCACCGTCGCATTATAAATCGGGTTATACAGTAATTTAGCAATAGTGTATGTGAGTTGAAAGCTCGCACACCAGAAATACGGAAATTGCACATATCTGAAGATTAAATTACAACAAACTACATGTATTTCATAGCATTTCAGGATATTCCACCGCCACTTGCTCTCCACATGCGTTTAAAACGCTTCTGTTGATACATTTCTTTATCCAACTGAATGCATTTTTCCTACATTCTTCTGACATCTATCATTGTGTTTGGTGTTACTGAACCAGAATCGGTGTGTAGAGAAAAGTTCAACCGGAAAAATTGTTATGCATGTCCATGTAAACTTGCATATCGACATCATTCGCTGTATCAAAAACACCTGTATTCGTCTGAAAATCATTCCACGAAACCAAGCAGCTTGTGCATTGATGCTGATCACATCTGCTTGAATTTCTGCTTTCATTATCTGAATTGAATAACAGTTTGGGTTGTTTCAATAAATCATTTCCTTGAAAAGCTCTGAAACTAAACCACATGTTTTTGGGTTTGGGGATTCTGTTGTCTGTCGCCGACTTTCGAATAAAATGTTGACAATGTTGACAATTTCAATTCTTGCGAAGCTTGCATGGTGATGATGTTATTCTTAAATAACACTTTTGAAAGGTTCCTTTTAGGTTTTATGCGCTGTAGTTGGGTTAGAGGAAGCTTACTGGTACAGTGATTCATGGCATTGTGACGTCTTCTACGGTGAAATTGATAAATTGATAGAAATCGCGTTACCAGCTGTTTCACTGTTCATTCCGACTTGTTAAAACGTAAAAAATTCCATCTGCATATATGTATGCTTCCCAGAATTTATCTGGTACAAGATGACGTTAGCAGTCAGATGTTTGATATGGAATTCTTTGAAATTTTGGTGGGATAAACAATTAAGCTTTCGACGCTATTTCATGATAGTGCAGCATGTTTATTGGCACCTTCCATATCTTGCAGGTAATATTTATAATGTCGTGTTGTAATTATCTACATGCAGTGTATAACTAAGCTTAGCGTCATGTACAAATATACGTGAACATTCAACTGATATCTATGGAGAAATTCAGTGATAATTTCAGTAAACCTATATGGAAACTTATTCAAGTCTTTGTTTCAATACTTGCTGTGTTCATGGTTAATTCATGCTAGCACTATATGAAAAACTGTAATACTTAAACGTGACAGTTATTTCAATTGCTTCTCATACTCAACAGTTTTACATTGAATACTGCACGATACATTGCAGAAAGATGTTTGCCAAATCATTCTACTGCATACGAGTGTTTGCCTTGTGTTGTGTCTGACTCGGTTTGCGCTATCAAAAATCTTCAAAAGAACGACGAAGTAAAATGTAAAAATGCACGAGGCATGCAAGTTTGCACTCGTATTGAGATATTGAAAATTTTCAAATGAAAAGGCAGATTTATACGAGGAAAGCAGTGCGAAGTTGAATCGAACCATTTAAATATAAAGTGCTGAATTTCTTTCATCTAAAAATAGAATTCCAACATTCAGAAGCGGCATTTTCATGGCACAACACGTCAGTGTTTGGTTTCCTTTTCTCCTCTTTTCCTTACTCCGGCAAATATTGGGCCAGGACTTTTGGTTTATGTTCAGAGATGACTAGTTTAGAGCTTTAGAAGATAGGATTAGAACTACTGTACATGTGTATCAACTGAATGACGCATTGTACATTCAACATGCTTAGGGGCCCAATTAAAAAAACTTGTCTGTTTCTTTATCGCCTGAAATCATATTGAAATTTTGAATTATAAGATTTTTAATGGCTTTCAATTGTAATTACTAGTGTGGGTCTACCACATACCTGGTTGTTTCTCAATTACTATGGGCTGTATCTACTTCTCTTAATTGGTATATCGTAGTGTAATCTAACCTTATGTCAGCTCTTTCATTTTGAGAATTGGCCCCACTAAATCTACCTTGAGAGGGTTACGCGAGAAATGATTGGGTGAAAAGATCTCGGTTTCCGCATAGAAGCCTCTCGACAATCCTTGAATCTTTCTGTATCCTCACGTGAAGTATCTCTGCAATCCGAGTTATTTGGTATGCCGTATGTGGTTTGTTGGTTCTAAAAATAGCTGTACCAATTCAATAAATGTCAGCCGTGCTTTGATGTTAACGCCGAAATTACACTTAGCGTTGATCAGTGGCATCGGAACTGAACATTGAAGTACCAGCATGTCCGCCAAATCCATATGGGTAGAGGTTTAATTCCCCACAAGCCGTTTAAAATGTTAATTGCCTTTATAATAGGCATTCGTTATGCATGACTATGTCCCCAAATTAAAGTTAACCTGTACAACACAGTTCTGCTACAAAATATGTTTTTTATAATACTTAGTATGCCGAAGATTTGGGGATTTCTCAAATCTAGTTTCCTAAGTAACCGGTATCTTAACCTCGAAATATTGTATTTGAACTGATGAATTGCGAAACAGTAAATTGTTTGTATTTATGTTTAGGAATTTAACCGATAGAAAAGTTACATTAAACCCTGCTTCGCCATAGACACAATGAGAAAGTGGGCTTCTCCTGACATCTCTTAGGCTGGCAGTGATTGCCTGGCGGATTGGCGGATTCTTGTACACGTGACAAGTAGGGTTGAAATATAAATATGCTGGACAAACTACAGCAGGGCATAATGTAAAGTACTATACCCAAACGTTTTTATTCCATCGAGCATTCACCGCGTAGTTGGCTGTGCCATTTTTTCTTTCAATTCAAACATTTTTCATCAATCACCGTGATGTCGGAATATGATATTTAGAGAACGGATCGTTTTCCTTTCCACTTACTGTAATTTCCGTTGGCCAGATCGCTTGAGCGTGATAAATTTCACTTTCTACTTCATTTCCAGCTATTTATATCCAAACTCTAGGGTAATTCTCGTAGCAACTTGAGATTTAGGCGCTTAAACGATGCACATGTGTTGCAGTTGACTGACGCACAAGGTTTTCCTAATTGTTAATAAAAAGTGGAGTTCGCGTGATTTGTGAAGCCCATTAACACCGTCAATGGGCTTCACAAATCTCCCTATAACGTTTCTGGGTAATGAAATCGCTGAAATAGATCAGCATTTGCATCTTCCGCTGGGGTTTTTTCTACTCTTCAATCCTGGGGGTTATTAAACGTTGCGAGCAAAATTCAATGGCTTTTCTCCCCAACGGGAGCTTGATTCCTTACAATGGACTACAAGATCCAAATATGTTAACGCCATCATCTAACAGTTGCAAATTGCTAACAGTCAGCTTTTTATTTTAGATTTATCCAATTTAATACAGCGACCATGGAGATGCAATCACGCATGTCTTCTAATTTAGAAGTGATTGCCATGCTCAAGGGGGCAAGAGCTGCATCATTCAAAACCGTACTTCTTCTCGGCTGAAAATCCTTCAAAAATTGAAGTTTGTTTTCAAAAAGGCTAATGTAGAAAAGGCTGGTATATGATCCTTATGAAACTTATTCTTCGTCGACTGTTTGCTCTATTGTATCGCAACTTTCTGGTTATTTAATTCGCATCTTAGGATGAAACTTTTTTGAGGCATAACCTCACATGATGAGAAATTTGATCCTTTCAGTGATTATTCGCTATGGACTGAAAATTTAACAAAATGGGTCCAATATTGAAATTCGAGAGCATAAAACAATGCAAAGGCATGTCTCAAGCCGGTAAAGACATTTGGCGACTTATTTATGTTGATATCCAGAGGGAGCAGCGATTCGCTAAATTAATTGTGTCATTGGACTCCTTAAGTTTTGAAGAATGATATCTCCCCGGGAATGCTTCTTTGAAGTTGTGCATCGGAAGTTGTGCCTAATGACTTCTCAGTACACATATTTCTTATCTCCAAATGTAGAACCAGATACCGGTAGGCTGTCAACAACGACGATTTTACGATTGATCGTTGAGAGGTTTTCTGTGAGTCTTGTTTACTAAACAAGTTTGGTGGTTTGATATTTGAGGCTTAAAAGTGACAACATTGAAATCTTTGTGGGGGACCGTTTACTTGGGTTGAAGTCAATTCTTGGTGCGCTGAAATGTTATTCTGTCATCAAATTGATGGCTCAGAAAACCTTTTCTTCCCCTATCATGTTCATTCGGCCTCGACTAAAATTGATCGTACTGGGATCGTGTTTACCTTTACGATCACGTGTGCTCTCAAACGTTAAAATGAAGCATTTGCCAATATTCTTTTATAGAAAACTGTTTATGTTAATGGAAGCAGGAACACTGGCTCCATCAAATTCTTTTACTTTCATGGAAACTTTGAAAATTCATTCACTTGTTCCTTTCGTCTCCGACGATATTCATATTCCTGTAGATGGAAAAAGGGGACTACAGTATAAACCCTATGAGAAAACGAGCTTCTCTTAATGGCTCGTAGGATGGCAGTGATTGCCTGCGGTTAGGGCAGGCAAAATAAAGAAATCACGAAAAAAGAGAATAAACTAAAAAGGATCAATTCCGAAAGCTAGCACAGGTGTCGCTCTTGCCTACTAGACAAGTAGAGTAGACATGCACGAGTGTATACTCTGTACTTGTATTTTGTGCACATTTGGAGCATTGTTGTGGAAAAGGGATGTTTGGCCATCTTGGCATTCAGTGATTTTCATAACATTCTATTGCATTCGTTCTTATTGAAGTCATATAAAGATCAGTGTTTCTAGGTTTTGAGAGGATGCCGACCAAGGCACGTAATGAATATTGGACATACTGCAGTCAGCGTATTGGTCTTTACCTCAAACGATAAAATGAAAACAATTAATTAAATGAACTTTTTTTGTTGAAACCTCAAGAGAATGGAATCACTTATCCTTTTTTCGTAGTAGAAATGTCTGCTTTGTTATTACGTTGACCACTATTGATTTAAGTCCATGAACGTTGGCGAAAACCGATCGGCAAATAAACCTACGGTGAATGCGCAAGTTTAGTTAAGCGCGCAAATAAAAGCGTATACTGTAATTCCATTGAAAAACCCCCGAACAATTCGAAGCATTCATTCAACAGTAAATGGTATTTGTCTATTGATTTATGTGAGTAAGGAAAATGGAGTTTGAAATTGTGTTCTTCATTGTCCATATGTGGTTTCTTATGATATGCGGGGATACATTACTTGAAACCGACTTTGTTTCAAGTATTGATCGGTAAATCGAAGGATGGTAATATTGCTAATTGATATTACATGATATTACATGATAATAATTGATATTACATGGTGTACATGGTCTACATGTAATGAGCAGTTTGACTTAAGAGCGTGTTTGGCAATGGAAGGTTTGAGTAAACTTAGGTGTAGTGCTAGCTCCAAATATGCACTTATTTTATTTATTGTTTCACCTAACCTAACAAAATAAGTTCTGCTTTAGCTGTCCCTAACCGCCAGGCAATCACTACCAGCCTGCAAGTATTTACATGTAGGAGAAGTCCACTTTCTCCTTGTCTATGCTGTATAGTAGGGACTATACCAAGATATGCTCATATGTTTATCTGCTGACGACCGGTGTACGACTATAGTACGTATCGGATTAAGAACGCTAATTTATGCTCATGTGTTTATCTGCTGACGACCAGTGTACGACTATAGTACGTATCAGATTAAGAACGCTCAATTTCACTTCTCCCGCTACATCGATATTAGAACCGAATTACTACTTGTCTATTGCTGTATGCGAATATAGTACAGGGTTCATATACCGTCAGGTAAAGTCAGGGAAATGAAATGTGGCCAGGAAAAGTCAGGGAAATGTAGCATTATTTCCAGTAGAGGTTTTCGAAAATTCTGCCTACGGTGTTCCCTTTTAAATAAATTGGCTAATAATTCAGGGAAATTGATCAGATTTGATCAGGGAAAGTCAGGTAAATTGAGTTACAAATTTCGGTATGAACCTTGTGGTACCTCTAAAAATTGGTTAGTAGTTTTAATTATTATGAAATACTAATGTACATGTATTATGTGTAACTATTGACTTTTGAGATTAAATTTACCATTATTTAAAAAGCATACCTAGAAAATGACATGCTTAACAGCTGCTCTAAAATACACAAATTTAGCGGTAAACTTCACCTGCAAATCTGCACTCGTGCTATCATATCTGCCAAAGTAGGCGTATTGATTAATACATTCCTATAAAAAATGATCATGTTCATCCAAGTACATGTCCACTAGAGGGCAGAGTCAAATTTAGCACTCTTATCCTGATACGTACTATAAGTGTAGTTTTTGATAATTTAGTAACATTTCAACCTGTAAGAATTTATTTCCGCGAGAGTTTATTGAAAGTGAAGATGCCAAAGAAGAGATGCATTTTATGACAAGCTTCATAGTCGTTTATCATCGAACTGTTTTTCCTCGAAAGCAGTCTGGGAGGAGGATGTCATATGTCATCAGCAATTGGCTGTCAATTTTGCGACTTGGCTCCAATTTCGAAACGCAATAGATTATCTCGTTCGTACTGTTTTAAAGATTTATGTCGCGATGGCGCCTATATAATCTAGAAACAGTGTCACGCCTGTATCCAGACACATTAGGATTACGACTCCAGACAGTTAATTTTTCCAGCCTTAACTGGTAGACGATATTATCTGAAGACGATAATATTTCTGAGGATTACCTTAGTATCAAAGTGACGAAAATGCAGTTTTAATAGGAAAATTAAACTGAGCCCATAGAAATACCAGCATCAAAAATTCATGCTAGTAAGAGTTTGAGGAACCAGGACTTAAATTGGCTTCCGCATAGGATTCTATATTGGAAATCAGGAGAGAGCCAAAGCGACTCTGGGGAAGATGTGGTAATCGAAATAGGAGGCATGGCTAAGCTTGTTTGAAATGCACGTCAAAACATAGTCAGAAAGCAGAACCCCTTCATCCCTTAAAAATTGAATTTAACGATTTTTCTTGAAGATGTATTTTTAAAAGGACAGTTTCGAATGGCTACATCGCCAGTCTCAACAGATGTTTACAGTTGTTGCTCCCTAATTGTTGGTATTGCCCCTTTGAACCTGCTGTGCAAATACGCATAGTTGTTGCTGACACTGTTTGCGAAAACAAAGTTGAGAAGGACGATTAAACAGATCGACAACTCCCCTGTACATGAAATGCAATGATCTTTGGACTTCATCTTAAAGGCATACATGTACATTTACATTATATGTCAATACATAAGCTGAGTGCCCACTTAAGGGACGTTGGCCCCTTGAGGAATAACATGCATGTATAATCGGATTCAGAGTCCCATTTTAGGATGGAATGGAAGTCCCAGCATGGACTGACTGACTAGTTGCTTTGTTGTTCTATTTGCAATTCGAAATAAGCGTTTTGGGACAATTGCAATTCCATTCATTTGAGCTGTACACATGCATTGCTTAATAATATATTGGTTGCATTCTATTTTGTGTCGGTGGTGACTGATTAAATGAATACATGTACAATGTTATGCTGCAATGGAGGAAGAGGATTGAGCTCAGCTTATTTGCTCCAGGTTAAAATACTTGATAACCTTTGCAATTTTACAAACATCTGCCTGCTTGCACTCTAACAAGAAAGTTGAGGTCATTAATGGCATTAAATTGTGTTATCAGAAAATAAAGCAGCTTTCGCTCATGAGTGTCACGTTCCAGGACTAACGGAACACATGTTTGGGATGCATTTTGACTTATGCCCTGCTCCAATTGCGCCCAAAATATTTCTATTTCAACTATACTTATCTCGTATATAAGAATGACACCTGTCCAGCTGCCCTAGATGTAGCCATTTACCCTTTTTATTTTTTCATTTGTGTTTTTTTGTGCTTTATGTGCATGACCTAGCCTAACCTATAAAATGCAATTTAGTTATTTTTCTGCCCAATCGCCAGGAAATCACTGTCATCCTACGAGCCGTTAGGAGAAGCTCAATTTCTCTGTGCATATTCCGAAGTACAACCCGTGTTTGCTTCAACACAAATACAAAATCTTGAATCCTTTAATAGGAAAATGCATCTTGAATTTTGCTTCAACATCATCTTGAATCCTGCAGTTAGCATAACATACCATGTGATAGGTGTTAAATATCACATAATCTACATGTACATGGTAAACAAGTAAAACAACCACACATTAGGATGTTATCGTTTAGCCTTATCCAAATCTAAGAACCATGATTTCTGGACCCAGATTGCCACAAAATTTTCAACATTTATGGCAAGGAAACATGTTTGAGAAAACTTAACTACATGTAGGAACATGTACATGTATAGAAATGTGGAAATATGTTGAAGCAATCTGCAGAAGCCATTTTTCTAGGAAACATTTCTTAAGAGGGACACAACTTTTTGGAACAGTTATGCATCCATCAACTAATAATTTTTAAAATGAAGGATCAGAATTTTTATCACAACTTTTGCGATTACACCACTATGCTCAAGCAGACTTTTCCTTCTTAATTTGTTGGCGCTATTAGCGTTGCTCTGATAAGTAATCCGTAGTGCACGATGTTTTGAAGTTGATTAGGAATTAAGCCGAACGTGACGCAGGTTCCATAAAACTGAATTCATCAAAAATCGGCTAGACATTAATTATTTATTGGATACCCTTGCACATGTGTCAGCGAGACGTTATATGCAAATGCATGTTATACCGCGCAGTAATACATGTACATTTAGGTAAATTCAACGACACAAGTTTCAGTGTAATGTGATTTATTTTGATCTGCGTCTAAGCTCATTTCTAATAATGTACTTTGCATACGTCAAATTATTCTGCATAAGATTGACTTGCACATTCAAACATTCCACTTATTCCCACTGATTGCGGTCCACGGTCCACTTCATGAATTGCAAAACTTGAATAATTATTTTTTTTTCAACTTTCAGATCGACCTTTCTCCTAAACGTTTTCGGGAAGGATCGACTTTGAAAAATGGACAACGATGTTAATTTCTACTCCCAGCCTAATGAAACGTTCCTCGACGATAACCTCACCATCCCGCTGACCGGCGAGGTGGTAGGAGGAACCGGAAGTCAGGTGTCCCCCTACGTCCAAGCGCTGATGTACGTTATGTACATCACCATATCAGTGGCCGCCATAGGTGGCAATGGCATCGTATGTTTTATCGTTTTGGCATATCAAAAAATGCGGACGGTGACCAATTTCTTCATCGTAAATTTGGCAGTTGGGGACATCATGATGGCGTCTCTGTGCATCCCCTTCACCTTCGTCTCCAACATCATCCTCATGTACTGGCCCTTTGGCGCCATCATGTGCCCCATAGTTAGCTATGCCCAAGCCATTTCCGTCTTCATCAGCGCTTACACCATGGTGGCCATCAGCATTGACCGCTACATCGCCATCATCTACCCCCTGCGACCTCGGATGACCAAACTGCACGCAAAGGTCACCATTCTGTTGGTGTGGGTCGTGGCCATTGTCACTCCACTGCCCACCGTCATCTTTTCGCGCTTGGATAGGCCAACCAACTGGACATACGAGGATAAGTTTGTGTGTACTGAGGTTTTTAAGGAACAAGAACAGCTGTACTACTACAGCATGGCCCTAACCGTGCTCCAGTACGTGCTGCCCTTGTTCGCGCTTATCTTCACTTATGCCAGAATTGCTCTCGTGGTGTGGGGGAAAAGGGCTCCTGGTGAGGCGGAGGACAACAGGGACCAGAGATTAGCAGCTTCCAAGAGAAAGGTAGGACATCCTTGCTTATGCTACAGTACAGTATATCATTGTGGAAACAAAGAACCATAGTTCCCCATAGGAAATTAGTTAGACACATGATGCTCACTGTGTAATGTTCATGTATCAACTCTGCACAAGCTTGCATTGTTGTTGTCGAGTAATTGCTTGCATTGTGCCTCTGCATGGTAAAATCATATGCATTGTGCTTTTTTTCCAAATCATTTTAAAATGTCCTCTAGTTTCTTGAAGAACAATGCCAGCCTGCGTTTTACCCTACTATGGAGTTTCCAATACTGTCGTTGGCTTCGGTGTTGCCTATCAGCCAGTGATGTTATTGTAGCTTGCAAGCTTTTGTGTTCTTCGCAGCAAAACCAGATAAAGCTCAGTTGATAAATTGAAAAGTAAGCGATAAATCAGCAGAGAAGTTTGCGCTGAAAATAAACTATGAACAATAGTGCTCTTGGGGGTGACAAACAGTGTTTTGGTCAGCGCAAAAATTGGAACCTCAACTTGATCACAATTGACAGACGCGTGTTGAAACAACTGGTTGTGATATTATAGAGAAACCTGTTTTTAATATTGTCTTTTGCCAGTTATCAAAGTCGTTCATACTGGCAATTTGCTGAAATTCTGAGCACTACAGAGGGAGAACCAGGTTTTACATTTGTCTATTGTACTGTTTGATCAGGGGCGTACATATACCAGTACTATACACATGTTTTGAAATTGGGTCTAGGGTTCAAAGAAAAATTCAACTAATATGTACATTTTTTTATGAATATATCTTATGCACAACTTAAAAATTCTATCATCGTCGTTTTTCATAATGTATAAGGTATTGACTTAGGGACCCCCTTAAAATGCTAGGTAGGAAATTGAGGATTTTTGTAGCTCTATAAGATAACTGTTGGGGTCAAAACTTTACATGTAGGTGTCATTGGGTGTTCCAAGCTAAGTAATTAACATTGTTTCAGAAGTTCGTTCGTATGCGCTGGGCACTGTTGTACACAGTGGAAATTTGGGGTCAAATGTTCCTGACAGTTGTTTCAAAAATTCGCTTACTGTATGATTCGTGTTGTGACGAAAATCGCCTAATTGACCGAAAATGACCAAAAATCAAAACACAATTTTTTACTAAATAAGGTTGAAATAGCCTTTGCCCTCGTTATCAATTGTTTATTTGTAAAATATAGCCTACAACCTCACTATAAACCCAAACTGAAATTTAATTTGGGTCTTGTAAACCAGCCAAATGGAGTTATACTAAATTGCATTATCAAACGTCAAAGAAGGCTCGGTCTCTGCTCCATCATTGGGTCGATGAAAATGAGAAAACCAAGGATTCCTAAAGCATGGCATGGGCATTACTATTCGGAGTCATAAAAGTGAACCGGCAAGCGGTTGATAAAAGGATTTTTAGGATGATGTGCAAATTAACTTACAGACGGTAGAAATAATGATACAAAGTGCGTAATTTGGAAACTGTTGTAATCGATGATACATGAATTAGATATCAGTAAAAGAAAAGTACTATTGTGTTTAAAATATCAAGCTAAGTGATTTTCGGATGGTAATTTATTATTTAAAGCTGGTGCTGAATTCAAAGGCAGTGGTTGATCATTTATACAATAGTAATTCCTGGGAATCTCTGTGGCTAATTTATGTGTAAATGGAAATCAAAACACTAGAGAATTGGGCCGGTATTTCGATTGTTGTTTACCGAAAGGGTTTCGTTCAATGATAAGTTAGTGTGATAATTTCATGGTGTTGTTCTAACAAGTAAGGAGGCATTGTCTCTAATTCAATATGTCAGTTAAACAACTTGAATAAAAGATAATTTAAATTTTAGCTTACTCAGAGAAAACTTACTCAGAATAGTGTATAACAATTCAGAAACATTTTTCTTTAAATTTTTCCTAGACACATTTTTGAAGGCCACTACATGTATATGTGCACATTTATTTGATGAAATAATACAGTTTATTGAAATTTTGAGTAAACAACTATTTAGATTTTGAATCTACGGGTACATTTGAATGATAAGATATACAGTACATGTACATGGTAAGGCAAAAAGATGTAAACATTGCGAAATGTTAGTTTCTAGAGAAAGTCTGCGCGTGGACTTGAATTTTTCTTGTCCGATGCTTGGGGACTGAAAGACCTCCATCCAGGCAGCTATCTTCCTTCGTTCTACAATGGAATATCGGGACGCCATGTTTTAATCTGCGAAAAAAAAATATTTAGTCTCCTATACAGTGTTAACATCTTTTTGCCTCACCCTGTATAATGATCCTTAACAATTTACGGATTTTTTAGGGAATACAGGCGACGCCATATTCTTTCTTCGATAGCGTATTCCAAAACCATTCTTCCTCAAGTGATTGTGTAATACATGTAGAAAAGTGGTTTTTAACTTTCTTGGTCATGCAGCCAAACGTAATTTTTGTTTTTCAACAACAGAATCTCTTTGGCTGCACCTTAAATTGCCACAATTCAATTTATGATATCTGATACCTAAACAATGACAATAACCTTATATGTAACATAATGGACAATCATTCCCCACTTTATTTTCAATAGCTATTGCTTAACTGAATTCCTTATCACCTTATTTATATTTCTTTTCATTTTAAGAGCACATTGTTCTTACAGTTTATTTCATTCACGCACTTAAAAAGAATGGAACACAATCGTCAATCGATTATTACGAAGGGTAAATTATTAAATCAAAACTTAGCAAATGCGTTGCAACCTTTTGCTTAGGATAATTATGCAGTGTAGTTTTTGCGAATACTATGAAAATGACTAGGTATGACGGGTATGATGCGGAATTCAATGTTTCATCATATTAGCTTTCTGGTTTTCTGTATGCTTTAGCCTATAGATTGAAAATTTCAATACGAATATAAACCCCACTGTCTCTCAAAGCTGGTTCCAATGTTTTGGAAAATTGTCAGAATATTGGTACATAACGGGGCCGTGTTCCAAAACATCACACAAACATGTACATGTATGTTACTACATGATGGTGTGAGACAGTGGGGAAGATAATATTAGAATGCGATTTTATGTTTCTGCTAAGCTATATTTTCAAATATTACATGTAGATAATCTTGATGCAGGGTGACCATGAATTATTCTTTCGTTTCTGAGCTATTTAAAGGAAGGCACCTTTAAAAAGGAGATATCGAGGTCTCATTTTGGAAACCGTACATCTAATTTGGGTTCACGTCTAAATTGGGCTGCTTTCCAAAATTTACTTATCCCTGAAGACTGTAATTAGGAAAGCGCATTGCTTTCAAGCTTGCATTTATACATATAGTATAAAGAGTGAATGAATAGCGTTTTATATTTTCTCTCATGTTTTTAATCTCACGCGTAAACTTAAATAACGCCCCTGTGAATTATTTATAGTCTTCGGAATTCTTGTTCTGGTAGCGTTAATTAAGCTCAGGTTTTATCAGATATGGCGCACTTGGGCTTCTTAATTATTGAATAATTACTACATAAACAAGCTATAATGAGAATTAAGTACGTCACTGCTTCGATTCAAGATGAAAAATGGAGGGGATATACGCGTAATGACTCGTGATGATTGCTTATCATAAAATCTGCATACATCACACTTGAATTTTTATTGCGATAGATCAGAATCTAGATGCTCTCGAATGATTAATCGTCTGTGTTTTATCCTGGTTTCAAAAGTAATAATAAAACTCGGTATACACTGTATAGGCCCACTCTTGAGAATTATTTGCGTTCTCGGAATATATTATTCACTTGAAGAATTTCGTCTACGAGGTAATCAATTCGTTGAAGCTTAATTTCAACGTTTGCCGAAATTGTTGATGTAATACCGGATATTTCTTTGAATTGATTTTGGCAGGCAGGTTGAAGTTAAAATGAGAGATGAACAATTTAATCAAGATAAATAAAAGGAAGCTGGCGTGGCACAAATATGTGTTGCTAGACATAGACAGAAAAAGTAAAACAAAGCACTCCAAGGGGGACCCATTACCAACAGTGATTTATAGTCACCCTGTAAACATTTGTTTCATTTATCTCAATATCCCTTAATTTTTCCATTCATAATCATTACTGTTTTGTGCTGTTTGCATGGCTGGCTGTACTGCTGCAAGTGGTGTGCGCAAGTCTTCTATAGTCCTTCCGCTATTCCTCATAGGTTTCCATTTCCTGTTCCCTTTTCCCCATTTTTTGTATTTTCCAGATGATACAAATGATGATCATTTGTGTACTGGCCTTCACCTTAAGTTGGCTACCCTTCAATGTCCTCATCATCATTTTCACTGAATATCCCAGCATCTTTCTTGACCCAAACATGCCTTATGTCTGGTTCGCATTCCATTGGTTGGCCATGAGCCACGCCTGCTATAATCCAATCATCTACTGCTGGATGAATTCCAACTTCCGCTCCGGCTTCCGTAGTGTTCTCGGCATGACTAACAGCTCTGACCACAAAACGGTCATTTCGAAATCAACATTTAAAAGGACATTTGTCCAGTTGTAGAAAACACATCTTTAAGCTTCGCGTATGCTTGCATAGACCTTAACATCATTAAGCACACGAGAAGATTCTATTTTAGCTATAAGATGTTAAAAATAGTTTTTGCTCAAATGAACTGCTATATTGCAGCACCTCCTGTAAAACTCATATTTAGCAGGGTATGTTGATTGTTGATAAACAGGATCAAGCATGATTTTGAAATGCCAGTTTCTTTTCAACATTTCCAATGTATTGTGGTTGTAAAATTGATTAATTGTGGGCCTAGCTCAGTTTATCTACTTGGAATACAATACTTATAAAATGGTATTTGTGCATTTGGTGTGGCTGAAAGAATTAACGGGCTGCAATGACACCCCTGCCATGCATTTTGAGTTGCAGACTTGCAGTGACATTTTTTAATGTTTGCCCCAAGAAAGCCCCTGTCAATTGCATTATTTTGAATATCACTTGAGTATCATTTTGAATAAACCTTTATCCGTAGTCAGAAAACTTCGAAAAATAATTATGACGTATGCTATGCTAATAGGATATATTAATAAACGTTTGTCTATAGTCTTAAAAATTCTAAAAATATTTATGACGTACATGTATGTTATATTAATAGGAGTATTATCGCGCGTTAACAACTATCTTAATGAGTATTAAGATATCCTAAAACCCTTCCGGCAAGCGCACAAACCTACCAAGTTATATTTACTATTCCTTTGATGTCAGTGCAATTAATATATCGGCGAAGATAAGTGTCGTTGGCACTCCACAAGTTAACTTATGGTTTAGGATGAGTAAGTTGTATACTTACATGTACATATCCATTATAATATTGTATCCTTTTAGGTGTCAGAGATCCGCCGAGATTAATATTTATTAATTATTTATTTGCAAATTCTCACATACTCGCTGTTACTGAACATTATGATCATGTAACTAAACGGAAGGTAGCACCCCTGTGTCACACCGACAGCGACATTTAGCGGCAGAAAATTAACACTAGCTGGCGCTGTTTGTGGGTGATGTCCACCGATGATAACCCATGGTCACCCTGTATTTTTCATTCATGGGCCATGTACATGTATAGCTCCTGTGTTTACAGTAGATGGCTTATGAGAGGGTAGCTAATTAGTGCTAACAGATAGCTGCAACTACGCTGCATAATCCTGGATAATCAGGGTGTCTATCGGTCATGGAAGTCATTGTAAAATTTACATTAGGGTCATGACATTTTTGCTTTTGATTGATTCGTCTCATATTCTAATAGGCATTGAAATGTTTTTGAAGTCATGAGAAAGACATTGAAAAGTCATGAAATTTGCAATACCAAATGCAGTAGACACCCTGAAGATGACATCTTTAACAAGATTTTGGAGAATTTGTCGGTCTCAATTTTCCATTTTCTCTTCTCTCTATCCCGTGCGATAGGCACTACATTCCTCTTAGGAAAGGTTATCCTACTGTTCTCAAATTCTCATAGCGCTGCTTATAGTAGTTTTTGTTTTTAATAAGGGGAAGATAAACCCTCAAATGATCAAATTATAAAAGTAATGTAGCCTGTTATGGAGCTCATGTATGTACAGTATACCTACCTCAATGTCCATTGAACATGGAGGAATAGGATTTCATCTTAAAAAATGCAATCAACAGAATAAAAATGACTTTCGAGAGATATTTGGGGGTTTAGGACCCTCTTAACTTTTTAAGTGAACGGCCCTCGTGACAGTTCGTTGTGATTTGCGTCGACTAATCTGAGATATATACTTTATATATTTCTAGAGTAACTCCACTTTTTTCAAGGTAGGACATTTTTCTAGCCAAGCCAACTTGTACACATACCATTTTATTAGTAGCTTTTCAAGTTAGTTACACGTAGTAGGACGGTATTAGATTCGAAAACAGCATGCAACAGCCAGAGAGCTTGTCTAACAGTAGCAACTACCTCGAAACTGTAGTTCCATGTAGAGGACTAGAAGTGCGTCGTGCTAACAGACCAATAACCCATGTTCCCATTCGATGTATGGTCCTCAATAATTCTTCTTTCAGATGGTCAAGATGATGATCACAGTGGTGATCATCTTCACCCTGTGCTGGCTGCCCTTGAACATCCTGATGGCCGTTGGGACACGTGACGACCGCATTTGGAGCATTCCTGGCATGGTGTACGTGTGGGCCATCTGCCATTGGCTGGCCATGAGTCACGCTTGCTACAACCCCATCATCTACTGCTGGATGAACGCTCGCTTCCGGGACGGCTTCCGGCACGTGTTTCGTCACGTCCCAGGCATCCGTGGAATGCTGCCCAAGAAACGCCCGGATGACGACAACAGCCTGAAACGCTGCAACACTTACACCACGTCGTACACCAGCGTAAGGACTACCAGCATTCGAGGTGCGGGTCATAGGGTCACCAAGTCTAACATGAACTCCCATAGCCCGTGCAACGATAAGACGCAGTGCAACGAAACGCTGGTTATGCTCAAGAAAAATCAACACCTAATCCCTCCCCATTACGCTGATGATGAGGAGACTGGAGAAACTCACATATAGAAACGGCAACAGAAATTGCTGGAACAGGTTGAAATGGAAAAGATAGAATCAGTAATTGTATGCGATTAAATGGGGGCGCCATCCATCTTCTAATAAAAATACACGCTGCAACAAGGGGCAATCCAAAAATAACAAATGGCTTAGTTGACTGACTTGGCTCTTCTGTCTTGAGTTTTCTAAAGTAAGCTCATTATCTTAAGCTCTTCGCTGCATTTCTGATGGTGGCAACTGCGGATGGAGTGTTGCGTGGCCACGTGGAAGTAGTAATCAAATTGTTGGGAACATGTTCTTGGGTGGAAAACAAGAAAAATCCTCACGAACGCTTACTGACAGCAAGCCTTTTGTTATCGTACAACCAATCCTCGTTGCTGACTGTTGAAAGTGGCTTATTGTAGCCTATTCAACTCTAAAAAGCATTATTCGGTTTTCATCGTTTTAAGAATTAAATTTGACAGGTGGTCGTTTAATGGAGGTATTTGTAAGTTGTGCCAATTGCATAAGGCTGTCTTTGGCCGCTCCAGACAGGTTTTGTCCTTCCATCCATAAACTCGCATGTTATTCTTGAGACCGTGAGAAAATGCCCGTTGAGATCAGGTGGTCGCTGCATAGTGGTGGTCGTTGTATTACACATAATGTGACTGCATGCACGGAAGCAATGGGTCAAACTACAGTATTAGCCCTACTCCATAAGAGGACAAATATGTCTAACTTGCCTAATATACAAGAATAACGCCTGTCCAAGCTGTCGGAATTTAACCTTTTCATTTATTTATTTCGTTTCTTTGTGGGTTTTTTTTCCGGGTCGTTTTGTTTAACCTAACCTAAACTCTAACGTGACAGTGCAATATCTGATTTAGCTGCCCCTAATCGCCAGGCTCACTTCCAGCCTACGAGCAATTAGAAGAAGCCCACTTTCTCATAGGGTCTATGCTGGATCAGGCATACATTATACAGTACCCTAGTATAACCAGGCATACTGTATGCATGTAGGTGTTTTCAGGATTACAGCCTGCAAACATTTCGGCATTCGAGATAATAAATATGCAAACTATTAAAAGCACATAATTGTCATACTGGGTGGGATGTACCTTGCCCTTTTTTCATAGCAAAACAAAAATGGCAGAACCAGTTGTCAAAGGTAAAAATACCGGTGAATGCAACATGTTACAAAGTGGATAATTAAAACATGCCACTGTCATGTCCATCCTCATAGCTTTTTGATTCCTCATCAACCTCCATGGAAGTTTTGTCTTCATCAACTGTGTTTGCATCCGGCATTTTATGCATTAATGAGCTGTCAACTGCAACCTTATTTTAATACGTTAATATAACTACATGCTACTACATGCATGGTTTTTGTCATGCTTATCTTCTTTTTTGATTCACTAGTTTGTGACGAATTGTTCTGGAGTGAAAACGACTGCCCTCCATTTAAATTCAGCGAAATAATAGCTTGTCATGCCAGAATTTATGTTTGGATGCTTTCTGGATCTTCATGACGGTGGCTATGCATAGTCAGGTGCGTAGTGAGAAATCCAATGCAGATTCATTCACACGAAGCTTATTGCGAGAGAGTGAATCTCATTGCAGAATTCCGCCACGCTTTCATTCACCGAGAATGGAAACCATTAAATTTTAATTTCATCGCTGGGGCGGACGATTAAACTTAAGCAGCTTTTTGTATGTCAGAAATGCGTTGATATATGCATTTGCTAAGTTTGCTTTCGTGAAATGGCCGGTATCCCAAATTTGCGTTTCGGATAAAAGAAATTGTATTCAACATAAAACACTAGAAATCTCCATATTAATCTTATTTGACAGCCGATTTAGGCAGTACTACGGTATATGCCCTGCTGCTGCGCTGCTCCAGCATAGACACTATGTGAAAGTGGGCTACTCCTAACAGCGTATAGACCGTCAGTGATTGCCTGGCATTTAGGGGCAGCTGCATGTAAATCAGAAATTACATTTTTAGTTTAGGATAAACACCAAAAAAACAAATAGAAACTTAAAAAGGGCAAATTGCGACAGCTAGGACAGGTGACGTTCTTGTCTATTAGACTAGTAGGGTTGAATCAGGGCACATACCGTAGTATATCCCCTATTTAAGTAGTCGGGTTTTTGTTGAACTGGCATGAACTTAAATCAATTCATTGAATGTTAACGTTGTCGATGAATTTCAATATTAAAGATGAATTTGATTAATCAACAATCGAAAATTTTATTTCTTTCTTAATTAAGGAGCTTGCAAGAAAACTGCCAAGAAGTTAGCAGAAAAACTTGACGACGTTTCTAAGATGTCACCTATTCAGTATGATTGGTAAAAATGAGATCGGTTTATTAGTTTGTCTGAAAGTTTAAAAAAAGCTTATGTTTGTGTATCAAGTTCGGGACACTTATTTAATGCAGAATAAAAATGCACACAGACTGCGTTTTTTTATGTCGACAAATAAATTGCTATGTGACATTCCTCTGGGACGCCTAATGTTTCTTGCAGGCTAGCCTTCGATGTCGTATATTTTACCACAACAACATTCGCTACGATAACCAGTCAGCAGCAGAAAAAATTGGAGAAGTTTTAAAGTCATTTCCAAGATCAAATTAAAGCACGACTCGTTTTTGAATGGTGGTATTAAGCCACGTCGTAAACGTTTGCGAACGTCTCAATAACTTTGTTTAAGATTACATTAGCGAAATAGTTTCAAACGAGACATTGGGTAATAGGTCGAAGGCGTGGTTGCATTCAGTTATTGCCTGCTTTCTGAAAATATCACAATGATAGACGTTTATTGACATGTCGATAAAACATGATATGCTCGTATCTTATATGTAGGTATGTAAACATTAACAGCAATCGGAAATCATCAGAAAACGTGAAGGGCAAAAGTCAACGCTATAATAGAAACTAAATTCTTTTTAAAAATTACAAATAAGGAAACACGAGATCAAAAAATAATTACACCCGAATGTGCAGGAAAGATTAGGAAAGGTTGACAATGCCTAAAAGCGAATTATGCGCAAACCAATATTTGCAAATTCGAGCTTATCAACAAAACTTTGGAACAATAATAATTCATATGCGCATGTAGGAGTATACACCAAAGTCCTTGTTTTAAGTTCATTCTTGCATAAATCTGCTGAGCTAATACATTTGCTAATAACACATTTTTATGCTTTCAAGCTGCTTGCAAGAGTTACACTATAGACAGTGTAAGGCAGCAAAATGACACCTGAAATATGCAATTCAGTTATCAAAAATCACGTGATCAAACGCTGAAAATAATACCTTTTCTCATAAACCAATTTCTAGACGTATATCTAAGCGACCTAGGAAGTAGGTAAAAGCCTCAGTCTGGCACTCTCCATGGTGAAAAACTTAACATCACAAAAAGTCATATATTTTTTATCAAAGGATGGTTTGCCCCTTTAATAGCTATTTGATCTACAATCACATGATCAAAGAGCAAAATTACAATACGAGCAGGGTTCGTTCCTCAAATTGTTTGTTTTTCTCGTTTGAACGAGCTTTTCAATTCATTCTGAGTTATGTCAGTTGCAAGATTTTGATCGATGGAAAAGTTCCTAAAACCGAATATTTAAGTTCTGGTTCAGTCATGCGGACATCTTACATCGTTGTGAACTTAAATTTGGTTGGAATTCAAAAACATCGCAACCTCCAGTGTACGCGATATACGAAATATTCAATAGTGTACAGTTTTTTGCTATTATTTTCTGTAAATGTTACCTAACATGTACATGTAGCTGCAGATTCTAGGAATTTATAACGTAACCCCAGAAGGTGGATCAAACAAGACATTTAATAATAACGAATATAAGCGGAAGATTCTGATCTTTAAGAACATAGCACTGTGTTTCCGGTAATACCCATTTTTTCCAAATATTTAAAAAAACGACAGGTGCTGAAAAAGAATGGTAATAGTATCATTTTTTTGCCATTTGCAATGTGGCTCGGTCCATTTGATAATTGGATCTACCCTAGTCGGTTGAGCTGGAGTTTTCCTAAGAGTTGTATAAATTTCATCTTTTACAGATGTGCTGTGTATTTCAACGTACGATAGTAGTACATATTGTATACGTATTTATTGTAAATAATAGACTAATAGTTAATGTTATACTTTTCCTTGCACTGTATATAATTATGTGTTTAAACTCATCCTACTCCCAAATCTTTCGAATTACAGGGTTGTAAAAGCAAGCTTTTTAAAATCAGAAATTTATATTAAATACAGCGTACCTTCACACCCTTCGGATACACCTAAAAGGTATGAGATTTTAAATTTTTTTTATAAACTAGGCTTGTTGATAAAATCACGTCCATTAAAGCTGTCGTAATAAGTGCTATGTATTAACACAGTATAAGAGCTGTAAGACTCGTAATAATTCATGAATTATCAAACACTGGTGATGTGTATGTGATGACTTTAGTGCGTCAAGCTGTAAATAAACACGAGCTATTTTAAACAAATTGTGGTTCAGAATTCTTTTTACGTGTTTTGATACTTTTTATCGGATTTGTTGATGGTCAAATTTTCCACTGGCTATTCATTTTATTAATCATGAATTAAGATAATTAATAGCCAACGGATGTGTTATGTGATGAATTTAGTGCGTTAAGCTGTAAATAATCACCACCTACATGTATTTTAAATAAATTCAGTGATTCAAATTGTTTTCCCAAGTTTTTTGATACTTTTTATCGGATGTGATTTGTGAAGTTTTCCACTGGCTATTTTCTTAATCATAAATTACGATAACTGATAGCCAATGGAATTTTTCACCTTTCACCACAAACGACATACACAGGATGTATTTTACATTTCTGACAGAAAAACGTGACATTGTGAATGTGTGGTGCGACATGGTGGTGGTCTTGGGAATGACGAGTGCCATTATTTTACTTCCTTAAAATAAATCTTGCTGGGAAGCTAAAAATGGTTTCGTTTGATTTACATTTATGTCAGTGTTTTGTGGAAAAAAAATGCTGTTCGAACGAGTGTGTGACGCCTCCTATCACTCTTCTGCCACCTTCTCAGATCATGCTTTTGCAACTTTTTCGGTTGTTGTAGCCCAACTAATCACGTATAAGGAAGAAATAAATTAGGTTTTTTTAGCATTTTAGTTTTAATGGATGCATAAAAGTCAACCCACCCGTTTTGCCGGGATTCTAATCATCGCCTCAACATCCATCAGTTTGTGGCAATTGACTCAAATTGTGTTTTTTAATTTTTCGCTCTTAATATGCAAATGAAATGCCTTTTCAGGCAGGGCCATTAGCGCAGGATTTACGAGCATAATTCGTCTTCTAATATGCGTTATCGCCGCCTGTTTACGCTTTTTTTTCGACTTTTTCGATAATACGCTTATTCATTATAAATTATTCATGCTCATGAAAAAACCGCCTCGCAATGGAATTCGTAGCATCCACGGTTAAGTTGTATACTGACCTAAAGGAATGTATTCGGGACAAATCGGTCTTACGAAAAGACATTCAGAAATTCTTGCCCTCCATTCCCCACCCGCTCGCTATATCTTACTCCCCCCCGTTGCACCCGTAGCACCCTGGTCATGCCCTGGTCATAATCATTCTGACCACGCATTGCCATTTCACCATGAAAAACCCCCAAATGCTTGCATTTAATTATTGGATAGAGTTATGAGGAAGAAGAAATGTGTGTTTAAGCGAAGGGAAGCTTAGCCCACCAGCAACAAACAATGGGTAGTGTAGCAGGACTTGTGACCCAGGTGTCCCATGGAGGTAAGGCTAGCCACCCAGGTAATCCTCACCCTCGCCTCTTTAACTGGGTGTGTGGAGTTGGTTTTTTGTTGCCTTTTACCCGCCTTCGGTTTAACCAACTCCATCCCTCAAATTCTGAGTTGCAGCTTTTATCTCATTCCGCCATTTTAATTTTTCTTCCGAGAACAATTTTAATTTCACTCTGCGCATGCCTTTGTACTGTAATAGAAATCTGACATCGGGAGATTCCACGAATGGCGGAATCCTTTGGCGCAGCTTTTCTGCTAGGTCTGACTACATGTACTCTTTCACCCCCATCAGATGATACCAGCTTCCCAAATAGCATTGCTATAATCTAGGAAACAACCCTAAGCCTAACTAAGCAGCTTTCCATCAAGGGTCATGCGGGCTTATGTTGTGATTTACAGCGCTAAGAATACTAGTGTGTGTGGTATGTATTCGTTTTCGTTAGTGTGCTATGTGTTTAAGTGCTCTTGAGCATTCGGGCATTGTGCTGCCGACCTTTGGCTCGTGAATATAGGCTACTAACAATTCCTTGTTTTGCATGACACTGCTGTTTTGTACTGACTTTCAGTTCTCTTTTGAAGTTCTTCCTTTTGCATAGTACCTGCGAACGAAAATGCCAGTTCATCTGACCATACATACATGGGCCAAAATAATCAATTCCAGAACATACCACTGTGACACCAGATGCATGGCTTTTCCATCCATTTTACATTATATTTGAGGATGACGGTGGCATTTATACAGTAATGAGATTTTCCAAGAGAATTCTATGCTCCGTGCACTTTGTGTTAGGGAAGCCGCAAAAGGTGTGTAAACATGGCACCTTGACTAGCAGATGCCATCTAAAGTCAGAAGTAAATTTCTGCAACCTCAAGATAAAAGAAAATGAGGTAATTTCTAAATCCAAAAATTGAAATCCAGAAAAATGCCAGTTTGAACATTTAAATGAACTCGCTATAGTGTCAACTTTTCTGATACGACAACATGAACAAGTTTGAAAAACTGCATATACATGTAATAGAAATTGGGGCAAGTTTTATATTTTGTGAAATCATGGAGCTAGAAAATCTTCAAATAAGGAATTGCATTTGATAAATTGTCAGCGCAGCAAAGCATTCGAGCTGTCAAAACATTAATTTATGAAATTTAGCTTTTTTTATATACTAAATCTGCAGTTGACTAATACATTTTGCAAAAAATTGTTTTTGCCGTAAGCAAAACATCATTCCATAACAGACGTAAGCATGCCTGTGTTAAAACGTAGGCTATACTTTAATGAAATCTAAAGCATGTGCCCATTTACATATTAAATTAAAGAAATGCTAAATATTCAGCAAATCTTACTTTTCTTTATACATACTCAATCCGCAATGTGCCATGTGCCAAAAAGTGTGCAATATGCTTTCTTTTCAGGTTTTAATTTGCACCTGAAACATAAATCCCGATTTTCACTCTTTTCGCTCATTTATTTTTTACGTATTTAATTGAGAGTTTGTTACATTTTTGTAACACATTAAAATGGCGGTTTAACATGGTGATATCTGAGCAATATAAGGGCGTTTTTAAAATTGACGATTTCTTTAGCATTCTAATGATAGTAGACCACTTATACTGTAAAGCTGCGTTTAAATATACATGTGTATCACAAAACATTGTAATATACATGAACAAATTATTTTTTAACTCTGTTGTACACCTTGTTATTTATGTACATGTATAACACCTACTCGATTACGATGGTCATCAATACTACAGGATGTTAAATAACATTGTTTCTTCAGTACATGGAGTGTAAACACACGTTAACCGATTGAACGTTCTGTATTGGTGGGCTAAATAACCTGACCCAGTGAACAATGCCTTTGTGAACGGGTCACAACTGATTCCTGAAGCTGATTCAATATTTTCTCATTTACACATGTTAGAACAGCACCCGAAGAGTGTACTTTTTGCAGTATTGTCATGTTTAGGTGAACGGACTCTGGATGTGACGAAGAATTTAGGGGATTACTCAAGTTTTTTCAATTCCCCTGTATTTTTTTACGAATAATCGCTATTTGAAATAGAGTTGCCCTGAGTTCCCCGGTGCATTTTTTTTAAAAATAATCGCACATTTAAAATTGAGTTGCTGCTGCGTGCATAGGCGATGCGTCCTGTATGGGTAAAAAAACTTATCCTCAGATAATGGTGGGATTTCACCATAATTCACATCTCAGTGTGTGTATGTTAGAAGGAGGAATCACAAACTAGCATTTCGGTGATGGGAAAATGCAACGCTTGCACGCCTCAAACCCACGAAAACGGGTAAGGGGTCAAGGCAATCGTTATTATCGAGCAAAATATGTGCAATGTTTGATATTTTATTTCCCTAAACGATGAAGAGTAAAAAAATGCAAAAGTAAAAAGTCATGTCTTTATGCTCAATCTTAAACAGTTTCTTAAATACAGGTTGTACCAACGGTGCTGCTGACCATCCAATGGCTGAGAAAGTGTATGGAAAGCTGATGGAAACCTGCATCTCATATTGCAAATAAGGATAGAATGTATTATTTTCAAGAGAAATTCAGCCTTCTTGTCTCCCATTCATTGACGTCAAACAATTGCAGCAACATATTTGTCAGCGGTCATTAGGCAACTATCATTTTCGTGCTCTGCTTTCGTCAGGAAATCGACCAACCCTGTTATTAAACACAAGTGGTAAATTATTTCTGCATTTGTTTTCAACGCAAACAATCGGACCAATGTCATTATTTGGTTCATGAATGCAAATCCTCGCAATTGTTATTGTTTTAAGAGAGCTAGCGCAAGAGTTCAATTTCGATACATGAAATTGGATGGCAGAATACTTAATTTTTGATGGATTTGGCCATGGACAAAAAAGCATTCGTGCCACTAACCGTTGCTGACCGCGCTGACGTCATGATGCAAAAATTCGCCATAAACGTCTTAATAAATTTCCCTTACTCGAGGACATTAATTTATGGGATGCCGCTGTGCGCTATCTCATACTTGAGGCTTTGTGGTTGCTACGTCAAGCACTGCCAACAACAACCAACGGAAAGACGTGGGAAATTTAATTGAATTTCATTTTTTTTTCTGTTTTTGGATTGCACCTCCCTTGGACAAGAAAGCATAGCTTCGTAACCTACGTTTTATTACACCGTAGGATTAACTCGTTTTATAGGAAAAATGTGACTGAAATATTGAAAAACATGTGCACTGTACACTGTATACGACCCTAGCTTTATAGTTTCAAGCAGGTTAATATTCATGTTTTTCGTACATAATAGGCTGGCATGATAATGACCCTTTATTTTTCTGCGTAGATTAATTTCGCTCACGAATGCAAGTTGCTGAGTATACCGATCATAAAACATGGCTTTATTTCCTCGCACTGCATTCTTCTTGCGAGAACAAAAGTTTCTTTTGTAAGAGAAACAAAAACAAGAAAGCTTGGGTACGAGCATGAATTTAAGAACTTTTAAGCCTGCTTTGGATTATTTTTGCTCGTTTGCTTTGGGGATTGAGCACAAAAAGGCATTTGGAATCAGGTTTTTTAATTTAGTATTTTGGGCAGAAATACCACACGCATTTTTGACATTCTCACAGGAGTCGTAAGGCGGTGACCCCGAGTCTTTTTAGGTCAAATATAGAAATTAATTCACTACTACTCACCGTGTTAGTTATTTAATTACATTACAGTGTACATGTACTTCATGGTGTCTTCAGAAGCATGGAAATTGCATATTTGCATTCCTAAATTGATGCAAATCTAATTATGATCTTATGATGCTATTACATGTACACTGTAGGTTTCCATCAACTCAAGCTTCAATCACGAAGCATTAGGAAAGAAATCTACTTCTGTACTTCAGCATATAATTTACAGTTTGCTCGAAAAACTTTAAGCTAGAGAATATAACACTCCGGTGACGACTGTGTGCTTATTTTTATTAATGGTTTTCTTCTCCAGCCATAAAGTAACTTTTCGACCGCCCTGTTCAATTAATCAACCCATGAAGAATGTTCTTGCGTCTTCCAGGTATTCGGATACCGGAAACGGTAATTGTTCCTTGAATATTTATAGGATGCTGAATTTTGCTGATCTTGGAGCTGTTATGTCTCACACTTCAAGCAATTACTTTGCAATTTTAGATTCGTTTGAAGCTCAGGTTTATCATCATTAGAATGAGGAATTGCGAAGTTGGTAGTCCTGCCTACCGTGCAACGCCTTATTTCTTCATTGTGAAATTATGGGTGACCAGAATGTAAGAACGGTATTTGTTTTTTGATGCATTTTCGGTGTCAGGCTTCCAGTTACATGAGCACATGACTTGGTGTAGTTGGGATTCATCATCGAATTTTTTAAATATGGTTTATGAACCTTAACTTGAAGGTGTTTTAATACATAATTGTGCTGTTATTATTAACAATTGTATGTGCGATCATGAAGTCCTACCCTCATTAATAACATAGGGTTCCCACTTTCTGGAAAATCAGGGATTGTCAGAAAACTAAAAGTGTCGGGGAATTCAGTAAAATTGATATACTGTAGTTTGCATTTGCCAATTGATTAGTAATCATCTTTTATAAATACGTGTATGTGGGATGACATTCATAATTTTTGTTATTTAAAAAAAATCTCATGTAAAATGTCAGGGAAATGACTGAAAAGTTGGCAGGGAATGTCGGGGAAATCGACTTGAGAATTTGAGTGGCAACCCTGTAAAAAAGACAGGAGAACCGAAGTTTTATTTCATGTGTTTGGTTCATATCAAGTACCAGCAGGCGGCGCTGTAATCGCTAGAATCGAAAATGACGTCTAAGCAGGAAAAAGCTCTGTTTTCTGGCACAGTTCATCATTATACCAAATCACCGATCAGTGTTAAAGCGCAATTTAAAAAAAAATTGAATGCAAAAAAGATTTCCGCACTGCAAAAATCACCCAAGGTTGGCGATTTGGTCACATGATAGCAGTAACAATCTTAAGGTTCTTTTATGAAGATACCATGAACCGAATACATGTAATGACAAACTTAAGGAGTTCTTCTACCCTTTTAATAAATTTGTTTTATTGCAACTCTAACATTAAAAGAATTGTAATGAGAGTAGAACTTTATCATCACCCTGCATTATTACGAATTTTATTGTGCATTTCTTTACAACTTGTTTTGCAATCCTTTGTGATCGCCATCCTTTTAGCGGATTCAACTCGGTGTCACTCGGGCAAACGTGTGAAAAACGTGCAAATTTATGTGTTCGTTTGGTCACACTTGTTTGGTTCTAAGTGTATTGGCTTTTTGCTCCTTATCGCCATTTTCCCTCTAACGCGCACCTATAATCCTGGAAAATAGAAGGCGGGAGTAAAGGTCATTTTTTTCCCCTTGGAACCATACCTGAATCTTAAAAACGTTTATAAAAAATAAGCTAAAAGCTCCCTTTATTGGAATAGTTGAAAAACATTAACCTCTTCGACTGAACTGGGGTAGAGTAACGAAGATGGGAATTTCATTTGAACCCTGCTGGATCTAACCTATAGCATTTGAAAGCCAGCATCTTTGGACAACACAGGGGAGAATAACGAGATTTTTGTGTGATGCTTAAGCCGTTTACGAAGGGCTAAAGGTACAACTTATGGCTCGCTGAAATTTAAAATTGGCAAGCGTCTAAGGAATTTTGGAGGTCGAACATAAATAAGATTTAGAGATTTATTTAATACAGGAAGCCATTTTCAAAAATATATTGCAATAATAACAATTATTCGTCACGTCAATGCTTTCCACATCTCATGTTTTGCAGGTGGGTGTATTAACCTGGTAAGTGCCCGACACTTAAGGCTATACCTATCAAAGCTAATTTGAGTATTTTATACTATTAAATTGAAATATTATACCTACAGGAAGCTTTAACAGTGTTTGTATTTAGCGTAATTACCGCTGATTTTAAGTAATCAAAAGCGCATTATAGAATAGTCACGTATAAGGTGTGAAATGGGTGTAATTACAAGCAATTATTTGGTAGCGCTCACAATTGATTTAATGATTCCATCATTACTTTTCCCGCAGCTGGATTTATCACAGTTAGCTGCTGAATAAGAATTAGAAATTATGTGATTATTGTCTTCACTTCGAATATAATGAGAGCGACATTTATACTCTGTATTACATGTACGAAGAGGTGTTGATATGTCTTTGGATTATCAAAGATTAACGACCACCTAACCTCAAAACAAACCCTGTTAGAGTCAATACAGACAAAAACTACCCAAATCATTTTAATGTGCATGTGCTCGATTATCATAAAGCCTTTCCCTCATTACAAAAATTAATTTCATAAAATGTTGAGAATTAGAAGGAACGAATCGAAAAAAGCATCAGGTATCATTGTTACCATTGGGCCATTGGTATCATTTGACCAAATAGAATACGGATTGCGAAAAACCTTGGATAATTTTCTAGAAGGTGGAAATATCTTTTGAATTAATTTTCTTTGACAATTGCACTTAACACTGAACTGTGACTTGGTATCATGATAAACGGTATCATAAAATACATATACATTGAGGTTTTCCTTGCATAGACGCCATTTTCGATTCTATCGGTTGCAGGTACCCCCTGTGAACCAAGCAATGAAATAAAAACTTTAGTTCTACCTTTTCCAAAATGTCGTCCTTGTTACTCTTAACAGGTTTTAAAAGATAAATTTTTGTTATGAAGGACTTTATGATCACCCTGTATTTCACGTGATTTAAGCATCCAAGCTAATGGCCACAGGGGCAAACATCAGCATTCACTTACGCTAGTTGTTATTTTCAATTCCATGATTACAATACTTTTGTAAACACGGTTAAAATAGTTAATTAAAATTTGTTAAACGTTGCCTGGAGCAAAACTGGAGTCCATTTTGGTCTAAGGTCAGATGGGTACATGTAGTGCTGAAAAGCAAATTATACATCAGTTGGCACTTTCTTTCTACGTGTATTTTTTTAGAAACCTGAAATGTTTTGTGTTGGCTGTGAAATCTTAGTAATGGAGTTCACCGGTATCAACATCTTCATCTTCATCCAGTGTGAAATACGACGTTTGTATGATTATGCCAAAAACCGTTTAGCTTAAATTCATTCATATTAACCGCAAATGTGGCATAATTTTTTTTCGCATCATTAACGTTTCACTTTCGTTTATTTTCAGTAGCCAGGCAGCCATGCAGCGTGAATTGGGATACTTTTGAACATTTTACCAATTGAATTTCATGGCTGCTGCGAGTCCACCTTTGTGTAGAAACTTCCTGGTTATACTCTAGCCTAGCTGCTGGTGTCATTGGCCGTGAACTCTGCTCAAGCAGACGCAACAGAGGGGCAACCCTGGCATTTCCACCAATCAAAGTAATTTTGTGATAATTTGAACAATCCTCCTCGTAAATTTGTCTTCACCGTTCGTTTGGCACCAACCCTTTTCCCCCAGTTATACCTCACAATTTGTTATTTTCGTTCTTGTTCGTGGTTGGATTTTTTCCATACATTTATAATCCGTTGCTGGTGCTGCATTATTTTTACTCGCTTTGAAGGTTTTGGAACAACATTAACCACTGCATCTTGCTAGAGGATGGATGGATGCCCATGAACTTCGTCGCGGTTCATTTTGATCCTGTTCGGTGAACACGTGTTTCTCAAAAATTAGTGTTTTGCCAAACTGAGGTTTTTGGCAGGCCAGGAAACCACAATAGCACCTAGGCCAGAACGTCTGTGTTCAAATTGAAATTTGTGGAATTTTGGCAGCAAATTAATTAAGGTAAGTGAATGTTCCTTGGTATGATAAAGTATAGGCAAAAATTACGTACACACTTATTTACAATAGAATGTTTCATTGCTGGATCTAGGATTAGTTCATTTAATCACGATCTCTCTTAATCCTCACAAGGCGAAATATAGAGGGTTTAATATCGTTATAAAATGGTTATGTTGCTACAATGGTGCTACATTGTACAATGGAAACATTGTTATTAATTGTATTTGTGCTGAGGCACTTCTCAAACATTAAACAATGGTGGTGAACTTAAACTGGTTGTTTGCATCCAATTGTGACTGCATCTATTCAGCGGTAGTTTCGGTAAAACCATCTAACACGTGTTTCTTAGAATGCTACAATCGGTCGTTGTGAATATATGTATCCTGTTGTTGAAAGCATAAATTTGCAATTTTTCTTAAAGTTCTTTGAATGCTTGACAGAGCACCTGGGTTTTATTCATGAAAATGTTTGTCTACACTTTGTATTCTTGCTTGGGCACGAAAAGTTGACATTTTTATGAATCTGATAACAAGGAAATGTTTTCCAAAACGCAAATGCAAAGCATCTGATCTTAAAGCTGACGTTTTCAATTTACCTGTTTTGTATTGATTTTCTTATGTCCAAATTCTCAGAACAATTATCAAGAAGAACAAATGAGTTTGAATGCAGTATTATGCTGGGGATCGGTAAGATGTCGTATTGAATAAGCAACTTGATTGACGATGCATTCACTTAATTACAAATTTGTCACTATCTTGTAGAGATATGATAGCTTTCTTTGAGATAAAAGTTGATTTGTGGCGTGAAGTCGTGATCAGGAACAGTTCCGGTTTATCCATTAATTAATTCGTCTCAAGATGTGTAGAATGCATGTCAAACGTTGCTGAGTGACAAGTATTTGACATCATGTTATTACGAGGCCATCCTGATGTGACGACAATAATTTATGGCAGATTTTAGTCTCTCAGAGTTCCCTTCTCTGTCTCTTTCTAATACATAATGACACCAGCATTTATTTTCACTAAATGAAATAATGGTATTAGTGGTGATTACATTACGGGTGCGAGCCTGGAAATCCAATAAAGCACAAGAAAGTAATTTATTTATCAAAGGACAAAAATGCGAACAATTTCCTAATCATTGAGAAATTTGATCTTAGCAAGTCGTAATACAAAACTGCACACCGCCATCGCTACATATAGAATTTGAATTTCACTCAAATGGGAAATTATACCTTTCGTGGTGATCACGAAAGGTTCTTTGTCAACATAAGATATGGTGTGATATGGTGACATACGATTTTCGACATCTCAGCTTTAGCTTTTTAGAATGATGGCGGTTCAAAGATTTGCTATTGCACATGTGAACACTATTTAGTTTGACATTCCTTTGGTGGCAGGTTGTTGTCATCCTTAGGGGATGCTAAAGTAAATGTTATTTTAGACCTAACTGGACGCAGATATTTTTAAAATGTTTTTTCGGGCAAGAACGTTCTGTGAGCCTTTAATCACGTCCGAGGATAATAAAGAAAACAACAATGGAATAAATTTCATTCCGGTTTTTCGTATTTTTCTTTTACAAAAACCACACTTCTAACAATAAATTTAAATAAAAACGATGTTAATATTTTTCCCTGGTTTCCTTTCTCGTGATCCGAAGCGTGAGACTTGTTTATTCGTGAAGAACATTTCAACAAGATTCTGCTGATTCTCGCCTCGATATTCTTAAACTTGTTGCAGGAAATTTTATTTTATCGTACTTAAAGGCTTTTGGGATCAGAGAGTGACCCCATATACAGTATATAAGTCAATTTCAATGGAGATTTCAGCTTTATTCAACAAGCAGTGGTATGAAATTCACTTGCATCACGTTTCATGCCTTAAGTTTTAAGTAGATTTATCATTTGATTTGATTTTGATGCATTTCCATCATTCTTCTCATTTTTTATATTTAAAAACATGTTACCAATACTGATAATGTACCTTCCCATTAACGAAATAATGCGAGTTATTGTATTGCCACTCAAGTTATACATAGTTGCAGTTGAAGCTCTTCAAAATTCTAATAATTTACCTTCGTAATTACGAATAAAAAAATGACGTGTCAATGTCAACATTTTCTGCAGTTTCTAGAGCTACTAAATTATGAAGCAGATCATGTTAGCTAATAACACCATTCTAGCTATCAGTTCAATCGTGTTGGAAGCCGATGGTCTAGATCCAATTTTAAATTGTTGCATTTGATATTCACCGAAGGCAGATGGCTCTCTAATTGAACTGCCAAATTATGCAAACTGGCATCTGATATCCTGATCAAACAAGGTGAAAAGTTGTTCGCTACTACTTTTTTATTATTTGAAAAATGCTACCGATCTCAAATTTGACGTTTTTGATTGCCTTTTCTCGAAGCCGGTTTTACTTGAGCATCAATTTTTTAAATAGTTCAGTGTTGGAAGTAACAACTTATTGCGAACCAATTTGTTAAATAAAAGTAATAGGCGCAGCGGCGCCGAAAAGCTAAAAATTTAAAAACGAAGATGATGATATATAAATGGGGATGATGGATGAATGCCTACAGGGCAACAGCGATCACATCCTGGGTGGTTTAAAATGGAATTTTGGGAAGGATCGAGACGCTGTATTTACATACATGAATTTCATTTCAAATGAGTTCGAGCATAGCTGAGCGAATTTGCTTATGTGTATGATTTATAGACAAGTTCAAACAATTCAGACGTAGAAAAATCGATCATCTAGCCACGTGACTGCTACCTATTTTCCTTCATAACACATCAGCTCCAGCCCTCAGAAAAATTAGTCTGAAGCCCTTAATTGATGATTGTGTACAAATTAAATTTACCAAATGTCCGAAACCTGTTTTCCGAAAATGAATATACTGCATCATAAAAAAATAGTCATCTGCTAGAATTTTCTCGTGAATACCTGTATTCATATACAAAATTTGTTTGTGGCTAACAGATTTAGAGTAATTTGTAAAGGTGATTTTTATAATTGTAACACACATTTTCAATACACATGACGTGTAAGTCAAGGAGTCCTCGCGTTGTTGTTAGGTTCTTGAAAACCATGAAGTTAAGTGAAACCGAACAAAATCAATTGTGCACTGCTACACGCACAAATACAGAAATATAAATAAAATAAAATACATGTACAGCTGTATATGTTTGATGGCTGATGCAGTGGCTGTTTTGGTTGTTGTTTATGGTTGTATGGAAGGTATTTCTATCGAAAATGGCATATTATCGTATATTTAATATATTTGTTTGGTTATACTACGAAATATGCCCTGCTATAGCCCTGTGCTACTATAGATACAATGAGAAAGTGGGCTTCTCCTAGCGGCTCGTAGGCTAGCAGTGATTGCCTGACGGTTAGGGGCAGCTAAATCAAAAATTACATCGTCAGCTTAGTTTAGGTTAAATTAGGTCAGGTTAGGTCAGGTTAAATACAAAAAAAATCAATATAACGAAGAAAAATCCAAAACATAAAAGAATACATTGCGACAGTTAGAAAGGTGTCATTCTTGTCTCCTAGAAAACGAGGGTTGAAAGTCACATACGTTGTATTTTTCGTAGTGAATACTATATTTGCTCAACGACCCGTGACGTTAAGTGAGGACTTTGTGATGAAATCATCTCAAGAATAACTCCACTTACCATTGTTAGCCATGAAACTGCTTCATCAGTTATCGGAATTAAGACTGGCGTGGTAATTTGCGTAAACGTGGCTGGGTCTGATAAGTATTTCTTTGAAAATATGCGCTGAAAGAAGAATATTAGTTGGGATGCAGCCCGCTATTTTCCAAATACAGTGCTTGTTATGCTAATGCCGTTCTATTTCTTTTGTGCAGATGTTCTTTCACCTTGGCCCTTTGTCTTGGCTGCTCCTTTGTCTGCTGGCCCACGAGATGTTGGCAACAACATCGCACTCCAACGGCTTTCAGCCACTTCCTCCTCCTTCCAGAGAAAAACTGTTGATGCAGGAAGCAACAGTTGAGATCCCCAAGAATGCTTCGTTGCATCTCAGTGGCCATCATGAAAACGGCCGTTTCTCCAAACAAAATGCACATGATGACAAAAGCGTTGGTAAAGAGGTCACGAAAACGGATACCTTTCAAAGACAACAACAACAAAGAGGACGTGGCATTGTCTCATCAATAAGCCAGCAAGCATCCAACTTCGGAAAAGGGTTGTTGAACTTTTTTCGAGGTGCCCCCAACCGTCGAGGGGGGCCGATGCCCTACCCAGGACCCCCCATGATGAGGCCATTTCCAGGACCTCCTCCAGGATTCCTGCCTCATGGACCACCTAACCACATCCCCGAATTTCTTGGAAAAGATCGAGTTGGACCAAGCTTCCAGAGGGATTCCTTGCAAGGAGGATTCATGCCTTCCAAGAAGGTCTTTGGCCCTGCCCCTATGACCACTCTGGCCACTAGTTCTACAGAAACCAACAGCACCAAAGTGGTCCTGGAGAACCCCAAAGCGCCTTGTGACTTTTACACCGATAGCCTGTGCGTCGAGTCTCACCCCTACCCCACGTGAGTCACACTTGAATATTTAATGTCTTTAATTTGAACATCGAGTGAGGTCATCTTGACCCCTTTAATGTGGTTTGAGCTATTTGGAGGCGAAGATATCGATTTTGCTTCGGGGGACTCCTGTAATAGTCATCAAATGATAGGGTGGGGATTCTGCCATTAATCTGCGTAACATAGTGACCTCGGAATGCAGTGGGGTCATCACAAATAATGTTTTTTCTTGCCAAGTATACGAGACAAGCATTTTTCTGCTTCTCTCCAATTTCCTCATGCAGCAACTGGATTTAGGAAGCAAACTTTCAACTTTGCATATTAAACCAGAATATGCATTATTTTGATAGCAAACACGTACATAAAATGAAATGCACCACATACCACACCCTTCGGGTATCGCATTTTTAGAAGGATGAAAATGCGTACCCTGGACATTAATGGATGCCGATAAAGGGATTTTGGGTCGCCCTATTTCTTGTCCAATGCAAAATTTTGCCCAATGCGACTTGACATTAACTGTAAGACATTTTTAAATAACTTCCTTTTGTCTTTAGCAGCCTTATTTATGACAGTCCATGAGTAACCCACCAAAAAAATTAAATGCATTAAGCGAGAGTTGTTGTTGTTCCTGCATCGCTGACATTTTTTCCCATGCAGTTCAACCGGGGTCAATAATATGCTAATTTAAAAGCTTCGCTCTCCGCCATATTAAATTCGCAAAAAAGAACGAAATGGCTGAGAACCACGAAAATAGCCAGGAAAACACGATCGACTCTTGTGGGTCACTTCGTTTGAAAAAACAGCAAATTCGAATGCACTGCCGCCTTCAACTTGACCATTTAGCTTTGGCCGACCTCCACTGTTGCACTGCTAATGTTCTAATTGGCAATCACAGTCGTCAATCTCTGAAAGGTTAGGTTTATTGACATTTGCTTAGCAAATTTATTTTTTTAATTTTGCAATTATAATCTCGCTGTGAGCCAAATGGCTTTGCCTTTTTCGGCTGCCAAAGTCGGTCTAATTTTTAATGACTTTTCCCCGCTGCCATTCTGGGAGTTGGAAAAAATTGGCCCAGGGTGGACCAGTGAGGGCTTTAGGTGCCATCAACAGGTTTGAGACGCCATTTAACGTTTACTGTAATTACAGAAATGCAATAGCGTGTAATTTTCTGCTATTTGGCAACTGTGCGTGTGACTTTTTATTACTTCCGATGTGTATTTTAATTAGCAGGGCTTGGTCAGGCGTTGGTCAAAACATTATTCTGGGAGTCCAACAAGGTTTCAATGTATGTATATGTTATCCACAATTGACCTATGGAGTAAATTACCCTCGCCACACCAGTTCAGTAGTATAGGATGATGGGGTTTATGGTGAGTTTAGAGCATGCTTATTGGGCCGAGACATTATCAGCTTCCTTTTTTAAGTTGCACTTAGCGAACTTTGACTGGACATTACGATCGTACAAATGACCCAAATGAGTTTATTGCTTGGAACGCTTAATGTTTAATGAAAAAAACTTTCTTAGAAAGAAAAAAGACAAAAGAAGCGTAGAAATTTTGCGAACGTGCAAAGGTGACTCGTCTCGCTAATCAACACTTGTAAAGTTCAATTTAGTTCTGTGACCATCAGAACGTGAAATTTTATAGGTCATAATTTGTTAAATTTATCTTATAGTCGTGGTACTAACTTCAATTGACTTGCCATTAATGCTTTATGTTCATGGACAAATTTCAACTTAAATTGAAGAAGAGTTTAGGCGCTTCACACTGTCAAAACATGCTGTACAACTAAAACAACGTCAGGCCCACGAATCAATAAGACGTGTGAATCACCATTCACATTTGCAAAACATATCTTATGACTGGCAATGGAAAACTTTACTTGGCCAATCAGAGAAAGTTATGTGGTGGGGGCTCGATTTTATAACCGCCTAGCCATTCCTGAATAGACACCGCCATCTTGGCATGTGATGTACGAAATGCATTCTGGGATTCTAATATCGTAAAACATATGTCAAGAGGGTTGAGGAAATTTAGATTAGGTTGGTCACATACTGAATACTGTATTTTAATATTTTAGTAGTACAACCGCGACATGTCAGTGATGTTACGTCATACCACCTTTAAAACATACGTCAGCGCATGTATTGACAGTGTGAAGAAAATATATTGATAAATTACGCAATATCCACTTTTATGGGACAAAGGGATAAAGGGACATGGGGGGATAAAGGGACATGCCGAAGATGAGAAATTATTTCTTCAAATTGAATATATAATTGCCACCAACTTCATATTTTTTGGCTTAAGTCAGTATATCCCTTTTCAGTAACGTTCTCTTTCTTTTGCATTGTCAAACCATCCTTAGTTTGTTTAGGAAATAAAATCTTGATATACATCCTATGGACAAATAAGATTAAATGCGATGATTTGGTAATCCAGACACCACATGATATTTGTGATACTAGTCACATCTTCGCAGTAGGCAATAATATACACGCAGCTATCGTTTGCAGTCAAATGAATGTTATTTCGGTTTATTTAATTTCGTATGGGCGGCTGGCATCAAAAAGATATTTTGGTCGTTTTCAGAGAAACTCTTCGTAGGGCTGTACAGATGGATTTGCAGCGACTGCGACACTTGATGGCAGATGTAAAAGAGCAAAATGCGAATGTCCTAATTGATGGCGTATCATTGCAGGAAGAGGTCCTTTATACGTACGAGCACTATTATGGGTAAGACACATCTGGAAATTTGAAGAAAATTTTCATCCAACTGATTTGATATTTGGATAATGTAAGCTATGAGTGGTAATTTTTTTTTTAAATTTTCTAACAGAACTGAAAACAACAACACTCACTCGTATCGAGACTACGGAGCGGATGGTGGATTTGTCTGTCCATCTGATATTAAGTATGCAAAACTGAAAAGAGCCAAGAGTGCCCAAGGGAAATGGAAGGTCGTTGTGAATTTCGACGAATTTACGCAGACTGTACGCTTGGAGAAATGTCTGTAAGTACACTGTTACAAATCACAAAAGCAAATTCTTCCTTCGTTTGCTGACTGAAGATGAATTTATCACGCTTCAAAGGGCAAAGTCCTTCAGGTAGCAGAAATGCTTTTTGTTTGGTCCTTTTTTTAAGTAATTAAAAATGTGAGATAAATGAGGTAACGCCCAACACTGCAATTGTAAATTCTGAACGGTTCGGCGATTTTATACAATTATACTCTACGTTAAAAGAAATGTTTTTATACTGAGGGTGTACTCGCAAGAACAACCCATATTCTAATCTAACCATCAAGTACAAAGGCATATTTTACTGCTTTTATTTTGTTTTTGCATGCAGATTTCCAGTGTAGGGCTAAACCAATTCTTGCATTTCATATTATAAAGTCAAAATTGTTTTTTGGTTGCTTAATTCCTCATTTCCACTGTTTTACCTGGTTTTTATCTGTTCAAACGTATGGTTAAACCGTGATAATAATTACAGCTGTGGGTGTTAAAATTCACATCTGGAAACTTTTGAGGAAATGAAGAGTTTCCCTATATTCACTCTAGTTATTTCGACGATGGGATTTTTTTACTTTATTTAAACGCATGTATTTTGGCAAAAAACCCCGAAAAAGTGCAATCTCAATTTATGAATTTACTTTCTAAACAAACAGGAAACCTTATTCTCGATGCAGCTACGTCTTCAGTTATTTAAATTCTGAATGTGTCCAGATTTACAATTATCAACGTTTGGCTGTATGGGATCGAGAACGTGGATTTCATCTGGACATTTTTAAGGTACATGTATTTCTATTCGAATGCGTTTTGATGCACATTATTTAATACAGTTGAACCACCTTAAATTTCCGAGGAATAGCAACCTTACACTGTGTTTCATGATTGGAACTGTAACGCTTGCTCAATTTAATATGAAGCGTGCTAACCTAACCGATAAATACTAGGAATTTCTGAACGTCTTCGGTAAAAAACAAAGGTAATTTAACGTCACGATTCATGAAAGTGGGATATTTATGGTAAATATCAAGGAACATTCTAGCTGCCTATAAAAACTTGTGAACTCAATCAAGACCTCACCTCTGTTTGCACTTAAATTACTTCTTTCTCTTGCATCATTACGCAAAACGATTTGGGGCTTTCATTCAAATTCGTTGCACAGCAAGGAAACTGATTACCATTCCACTCATTGTGATTTGTGAATGATAATGGACCTCCATGTATATAATTGACCACAAAATTGATATCTTGGTTAGGTTGTGACGAACCTTACAAATAAATTCAGAATGGCGCAATAATTAAAGTACTTATTTACAAGCGGCTTCCCAAATCACTTATTCGAATGCTTTTTAAGATAAATTCTTGCAACGACAAATGCATTATGTAGGAATATTTCTCGAGCTGAAACCAGCATTCCAAACGCAAATCTGCAAGCTCACCACGCACCAGGGAATCCAGCATGTCATCACGATTAGAAATCCCCAGGAAGAAAGCGTAGTCTACTAATGGGGAATGATGACAAAATTACGTTTTGTATTTTTTTCCTCCCCTGTGTATAGGCTACATTATGGCTTTAATGTAACTTCATTCCCACAGGTGGCGTCTTATTGGATTTTCTGGGCTCATGTGCATCTCGTGTTTGACGCATTTTCAGTAAATCAGCGTATTCCTTATGGTCCTTTGCTTTAAGCATTCGAAGCACGGATGGCACATCGCAGAGAAAAGGGCATGATCTTAGAAAAGATGAGACATAATTCAGGCGTTCAGCCATGGGCAAATTGAATCATTCTGGCGATTAATCATAATTTATTGAAAATTGGCCTTCTGGGACCTTGCAAGGAATTAAGAAGACAGACCGAATTTATCACTTCCTGGGGCAAATTTTTGAAATGTTCTGCTCTTTTCCCTAGGTACCATCGGCCTGCTCCTGCCATTTAAGGTCCTCCTTCGTTCTGAAGACATCGAAATCCACCACGGTGGCGCCCCCAGAGGAACTGCACCAACCCACTGAAAGCAACTTATTGAGGAAACTGGATGAAGAGAATAGCACCCCACATCTGACCCAAACTAGTCAACCCGACCCAGTTCCAATACTGGTCAACTCGGGGTCGTTGGGGTCACCTGTCCAACATCTCGACTATCCCCAAAGACGTCTTCCCCAGATGAAACCATCTCGTTTTCAGGCAGACGCTGACCCACCCAGCAAAGTTCTCGACCAACAGACCCTGATGAGAGGACCCCTCATCAATAACCGACCTTCCCTTCATCATCTGAGAATTCCCAGCTTCCGCCTCACGTCTCTGGGCTTTGGCAACAACAATGCGGTTATTGGAAATGCCAGAAGTCATCCTGAAGACTCTGCCACACTCGAATCCACTGACCATCTCCAGGCAGCGGTTGCGCATCCGAGGAGGGCCCCTGATGGGAGGTTCCCCCAAAGGCCAGATGCAGTGCCACCAGGTCAGAAACCCCATTTACCTTTCCGTCAAAGGGAAAATAAATTAGTCGTTGACCACCGAGTAGCTGAAGCAAATTCCAAGAACAGTGCTCAGGCGGTCAACGCTGCCCACTCCAATCAAGTTAATTATAACACAAATCCGATTTCTGATTTCATTCATCCATGGAGTGGTTGATCGATTAATTGAAGGGACTGCAGGTGTATCTCATCTTGACCATAAAATTCGAATGCAACAGACATACTGTAGAAAAAATGTGGTTCCATAAATACATTTTTGGATTCTGGAAAAGTTCATATTAACTTTAAGCTCTTGATGGTGGTTATAGTAAAAGAAAAAAAGAAATCCTCCTTTATTTAAATTCCGTTGCGTGTTAGGCGTTAAGGCACTTATTTAAGTTTCCTCAGCCACACTTCATTTTGATACCCAGTTGATCTTTCCAGGCCTTACCACGTTTTCAAAAATGGCTGGATGATGCATGCCTCTTGTCGACATTCTTAGCATATTTATTAAAATAGGCGGGAAATAGCGAGTAAGTAATTTTTTAATGAGAGCTGTCGCTAACGGCATATTAACGACTACTTATAACTTATGTGGCCGGTTTAACCACAAGAAACCCCAAATGCAAATTTTCTACACAAAATATTTCCTTGGCATAATGGGATCAATAGTGGCTTCACTAATGCTAAATGATGTTGAGCCATGAAAATGTAGGTAAAACTGAACTTTATCAATCAAGAAATTGGCAAATTCATTCATTACGTTCAAGTCGAAATCCATTTTTTTATATTTAAAAACAACGGAAATCTCTTTATCAACAGTAAAACTAAACCATATAAACTTTCAAATTATAGGTGTAATGTTGTTTTCAATTTTCCTTTTGCAACGAAATTTTTTTCCATTTACCTAAAGCAGTAACACATGCTGTTTACTGTAATATATTAGTACAATGTTTGCACCTGAGAGCTGAGATCTGCTGACGTGATCACCCATTATCTTGGCATCACTCCAAAGTACTCCTTTTATTGCTCTTTTGTTTCATATTTAATTTTAAACAGAATGATGTTTTTTTTTCAAAAAAAAACCTTCTTTGTATAAATAACATTAGAAAATGTAAACATAAACAACAAATTGACGATGAAAATGTCAATTGTATTTTTAATCTGAATTTGCAAAACTTACACATACAAGCTAAACTTTTTTTTGGAAAACAAATTATTCCATCACGTTATTTATTGAAAACTTCATTCCTCATTTATTGCTTTGTCCCATGATTGTAATCTGAAAACGACATAATCATAAGACACAAGCAAATTGACCTTATTGATCAGCCTGTCAGGTCATTCGTACAAATTATATACATTAACTTTATGTAAGGCAATATTTCGCATGTTTCAGATCCTAACTGAACCGGAATGAAGTCCCTTGTTATAAATTAAATTCTGCCACAATGCTCGATTTAACACACAGTCGCAAATCGATAAAGTTCTAAACGTCCAGAGATTTAGTCCCTTAAGGTAGAAATCTTCAAATGGTCATTTGCATATATAACCGCGTCAGGTGCTTCCAGAATACTGTATATCAGAAAAACCATAGTAATAATGGAAAGAAGCAATTTTGAAAATTTTCCTCAAATTAGGGCATGCTATTTAAACATGAGTAATTTATTTATTTAATGAGATGCAGCTGTGCACACGAGCGTATTTTTATAAGCATATAATGGGGCGTCTGTAAAACTTTGACGATTCTGTAGTGCAGAGGGTTCAAAATATAGCACAATTTGTTATCTCTCCACACTAACCCGGATTACTCAAATCGTTATATTCAACGTTTGCAGCCAAACATGTTAATTTTAAAAATAAGTCCAATTTCTCCTTTTAGTTTCCACGGGATCACTCAAATAATGCATTTTTTTTGTTTTCAGGTAAAATTTGAGGGAATTGTTATTTCAGATTGGCATTTTTTTCGTGCATTCTTTTCTCAGCTGGTGAAACTGCTTTTCTCGAAACATTTAATTTTTCTGTAAACTAAAACAACAGATTAACTGGGTTATGAGCCTTTATATCATCATCATCACACATTTGTATTACTGTCACATTGCGGTCAACATGGCGTTTTTATCTATTTTCAGTTTGATTAACAATCAGCGTCTAATCCACCACTTGGACAGGTTTCATTATTTATTAACATAACTTAATTATTTATTTGATTGCCAGAAACTAAAGTGAGATGAATTTGATTAGAACCATTAAACGAACGTGTTTATGTAACTCCATTGCCTACTTTCATGTTACAAATTTGTTTTTGCTAATCACATCTGGTTTTATGGCAGCACCTTGGGATCACGTGACCGATGTATTGTGGTTTGATCTTAATTTGTCTTTGTGTCAATATCCCAGCTAGCAATTTCCATGGATAGGCCAATTTCAGACTGTCAGATGCCAAAAACAAGGAGAACTGGTTGGGAAAAAACCATCGTGGAATCTAGGTTAGCATAGTGGATTTGCTTTCAACTTCCGTTCAATGTAACATGCTCTCACGCTGTCGATTCAAACAATCCCGTTGCATAATTCGACGTCATCAGTTTGTTCCAGAAATAGTGGATCGATTATTGGTTTTGGCTAATTGGCAGGGTCATAAATTTTGCAGAAAATCACATGTAGTCATAAGCAATGAGATCGAAATTGTATCCAGTCTATAGGATTTCACCTGTTTTTGTGAAATTGATATGCAGATTCGTAATTTTGTGCCCGCTTGTACATGTGATGACATCATCATTGACATAAAATTTCGAATTGAGCGACATTTTTTACGAAGCAGAATAACAAACGATGAATTTTAAACCTCATTAAATTTCTTATAAGTTAACAATGTTTCCAGCATTTGATTAACCCTTTTCCCCGACCCATGCTATCATGACTCATCATTTGTCCTATCCTTCCCCCTTCCAAAAATGACACCATAATACCTGAAAGTTCCCGTTGGACTGTCTGTGTTATTGTCGTTCATTTCAACATGGCCTAAAGTTTGTTAAAACTTAAATCAACAGTGACAGATGTTGCGCTAGCGAAGAACATCTGAGGTGATTTTACGAATCTGCAATTTCTATAGGGTGACGTCATGTCGTCATTAATAACGCATACAGTAGATGACACTGTTGAAATTGCGAATGCACGGTATAGATTTGCATTGCAACTTGGGTTTATACGCGAAACATTCCAAAATAGTGTCTTCCTGTTTTGGGGAATCAAATTCTGTCAAGAATCGACGTCTGGTACGCATGGTCGGTTCTGTACGGTTCGACTTACAGAATGACCTTGAAGCCCTCTCGTGCTTGCTCGTGACATCCACGAGAATCAGACAGACATTCAGGCCAACCATCATCGACGAATTGTTGTGGTAAGAATACCGTTTCCATATTTCCTTTTCTTGAGTGAATGAAGCATTTTTTAAATTTTTAAGGAAGTTTTAAGTGTTCAGGTAAATGTACATATTGATAAGCGAAATCGATATTAACCACCGTCCTTCATGTTTGCTAAAATCATTGGCAGATAATGATTTGCAGCAGTTAATGTTAATGTATCACATTTGTAAGCCTCTCGTGTGCACGTTCATGAACTTTGATTTCATCATCCCCATAAATTGAAACGAAATGGGCATGTGTGGATTTAGATACACTATACAGTAGTTATAAGGATACATTAAATATGCGAAGGTCAAGTTGGCCAATCATTTTATAGGTGGCACAGTACGTACATGTACATGTATATAGGCCTACAGCTCATTTTTATACAGTATGTGCTCGTGTATCAGTCCGAATTATTGTCAATAGTAGTAATGCTATTTTATAATGACGATAGGTATATCAACGGCATGATTATTGAGTTTAGTATTGGGTAAGAGCTTCTGATATTGCCTCACTGAGATCACGCTTTGGCATTTGCAATTAGTAAATGTTGTTGTGATTCGTCGTTAGCTACAAAAATTTTCCATGTGTTACAAAGGTACGGTATACGACCACCAATTTGCACCCTGAAATCGCCTCATATTTGGAAAGGTGTTCTGCAGAAATGCAATTAATGATATTGAACATACAAACAAGTTGTATGTTTCTTGCATTGAATAAGGAAATTCAATTCAACTCAGTACATTACTACCAAATTTAAATATTTCCTAGGAATGTGAAAGCCATAAACCCAATTTATTAGCCTGATATCTGGGTGTTCACTATCATTGTGAAATCGGAACTTGTATAGTTCATCATAATCGTGTTGCCTTTCATGCAAAACGTTACATCATTACTTAATATCGCTAGTTTTTTAATGTACGGTACATGCAATATATGCAAATGGCTCTATAATACAACATTGGAAACAATGCACCTATGGGCGTTCTAATTAGGGCACAATAGCCTACTGTATATCAAAACATTTCAATTCAATTCAATTCAGTACCCTACTATCAGTAACTGAATACCGTGTGGTAGGGGGGTGTAATCCATCAACCCAATTTAATCGGCAATTA
>JAQGAF010000385.1:0-54250 GCA_034687865.1 Kryphioiulus occultus
GATTTGCTCCCATTCATCAGCAATGCTAAAATAGATTGGCGTCACGTTCACGTTTAACGTGGAGCTGAAACTCTCTAATAATTCATTTTAGATGGATAATTTATAGCGCAACAAGTTCGAAATGCAAAATAAAAATAATCTTTTTTTAATCTACATGTACACATGTGTACATGTATATATACCGTACAAAAGCAAGTATCTACATGTACTATACAGTTAGGGCTAGAACCTTGAAATTTTGAATCCAAGTACCTCAGGTACCAAAACCCCCAATAATAATGAATTTTAAATCTTCCCCCTCCAAGATAGTTGAACGTGGGTCGTGGGGGTAAATATGTCTCATGTACAATCTCATTAATTTTTATTTTTTACCTGACACAAATAATCGGTGCATTGCTACATTTAAAAGGGCATTAGCAGCCTGTAACATTCCATGTCTATCCCATATCTGAACAACAATTTAAAACAAACTAGTCCATGCATGAGGAATAATTAACGGATTCATAATATTTCGGGATGTTACAAATGAAAATTTTTCTGTACTATACAGCTCGTGGGCTTGCAGTGATTGCCTTCGGTTGGGGAATTGCATTTTACACAGTAGGTTATAGTTTAGGCGGCTAGAATAATCACAAAAAACTCAAAAAAGAAAAAAAAAACTACAAAAAAGGATAAATGACGACATGTACTAGTATATAGGATAGATGTTATCTTCTTAGGTTGAAAAGGTCATCAGATGATAGAGATGGTAAGTTATTCGGGTCAAAAATCTTAAGACAAATCTGTCTACAATGACCACTCATAGGACCACGGGCCATTCGCGACATGTGGTCGTTTTATAACGTTTACTGAAAATAGGCATTGCACTGCTATTGAACAGCCAAGGTACAAGAAATGACTTATAGCAACATATTAAATACAAAACACATATCAATTGTAGGCAGAACTAACATTTTTTACTAATCTCCCAGCTGTGTCGTCCGTTGCCTTTCGCAGGGAATTCCACGGGGTCAAAATAAAACTCGTCACAATCCTGTAATGATTGGAATGTTTAGGGAAGAATGTTACAATACCGAGCTTTTAGAATGTCAGGAATGCTACAGGTGTAAATTATATTAGACGTCTTTCAAAAATGAATTGTCAAAACGTTTGACTTTGTCTACTTACATTTAGTGGATTCGCATGTGGAATCTGAAGTGGATGTGCATTATTTATAGTGCCTACATCACTTTGTTGAAGAGACGTTTGCATGACAATCGCAAAGACAGTGGCAATTATCAAATAGCGCATTGCGTGATTCGGTACGATTTTTGGAGATCGATTCAAAGCATAAAATGCTACGAATTGATTTACTAGCTTTTACATGTATATACAGCATGTACTGTACATGCATATGGTATGTATAGTATAACGGTCGAATATAACGTGCCTTGTTTCAGTGTAGTGTCGTTTACTAATTAACTATTGTGTGTCGTAATAGAATTTCATATGGAATTAAGTATATCGATTACATGCATTGTTTGCATATAGAAATGCGACTGTTTGTAACCAAGAAATACAATTTAGGTTTAGGGAATCCCGATGTGTTATTTAAATGTGTAAAATGAGATGGCCATTGATAAGGCATGCGGGAGGTTGTGGTGCACAGGTACATCATACATGTACGTGTACTGTACATATAGCTGATGCTGATCCCATCTTATTGTTCATCGAATTTTGTGATTGTTATGTGTTTTTGTCAAATATCATGAGGCAATTAACTTGTTCAAATGATGGTCATACAATTTATCATAGCGGTGATGGTAGACTTATTTTATGGGTCTTTTTGACTTCACATATGGCCCAGGTGAACTTGAATTTATCATAGCATTGCACTGTAGAATCAGGAAAGTATCAATGTATTTTGAACAAAAACTGCCAGTATTAGGCGAGTAAACTGATTGACCATTGGTACATTTGTCATTACTACAGTGGTTCCCAGGCCTACATTGCGGGTAAAAATGCATACTTAACTCAGAAAAAGGTTAACATGTTGTCACCATAGCCTATTCAATCATCAGATCTCAACATCATCCAAAACGTTTGGTCTCTACTGAAAAAATATGATGAAAGCAGCCAAGTACATGTACATGGGAAGAGATACGAATGACAAAAATTTTGCGATGTAGTATATGGACGCTCCCTATATTTTTCTCTCTTCTCCCTATTTCTCCTTAGTTTAGTTACATGTACTAGAATAAAAAAGTCGTATACAGATGTTTTACGCCTTGTTTTACTCCGCAGATTAATTCAAACAATGGCGGAACATCTGCATAGGGTAATCACTGAGGACGAAATTGGGCCAAAGCGCAAAAACATGCATATCTTGCAATGGTCGATTACATCAGTCATAATTAAGTAAACCCACATTGGCAGATAACGGCCCGTTAATTTCGTCATCCCGACCCAGATTAAATCGATTCGGCTGCAAGATGCTGCTTTAACATCTCACACATTGCCTTGAAAATTTCAAAAGGTAAAATGCAAATTTTGAGATGGGGTCCATAATTATAAAAAAACTCAAGACCTACTGTCGATAAATGGAAATAATTGCAAGCGGCTACATTATAGTGTCTAGACTAGTCTACGAATTGGCATTGAGTGGGCATTTCAGATCGATGCCACAATTGTGACAAGATACATGTACAGTAAAGTTGACTGAAAAATGCATAAAACCCCGCGATTCAGGTGGTCATTACAACGATAAGAGGAGGCTCTTCTGGGAGGACGATGGAAGGAAACGGGAGCAAATCCTTGACCCGATGCAAATTCCGAGAAAAAAAAAACCACCCCGACGGTATTTGCATAAGGCAAAACCTGGCTTCAATTAATGAATAAACAGGATTTACTCGTTTGTGCAGTTTTTTCCGATCGACTATTTTTTAACGAGCGTTGCGCTTCAATGTCAACTTCCTACACACCAACTAGCCAGTAACCAAGATGGGTCTGCCATCATGGTGCGCATATCAAATTCAAACAGAAACCAGTATAATAGGAAAATACCAAAGCGTATTACCATATTTGAAAATATATCAATGACATTGATAGACCTTTTGACATTGATATACAGTACTTATTCTTAGTCCTTCAACAGAGCTGCCCCAGAGATGGCATTTTCAACTTTTCTCACTTTTCCAGGATTTAAAACAAATTTCCCTGACCACCCTGGCCATATATGACATGCCAATGCAAGGAAAGCTTAGTTTTTTTTGCTTATATGTGAACAGATCGAGATAGAATACACATTTTCACAAGGAATTAAGCAACAAATTTTAATTAGTTTTATTTTGTTTTACAGATTTGTTGAATTTCACTGGCTTTTTAAAAGTGAATCAATTTTCCCTGAGTTTTCCAGGTTTTTCAGGTCTGGAAAAACCCTGTTCAAATTGTCATTTAGGGATATCGTACAATATAACATGACCTCGTCAACCACGCAATTCAAATGATGAAATGTCATTTCTTGTCGTAATGGGACTGTCTGAATTATGTAAAAAAACTGACTTACTGGAACTTTTTCATAACGTATCTGATTAATTGGTAAAATGACGGTTTACGGGCGACCCGAAAACCCGAAAAAACCCGAATTTCGGGTTATTAAAAAAATCACGCAAAATCATCACAATCAAGTTTATTGAATTCAGTAACGGTAATTTTTCGCAAATTAATTAAATTAAATTAAATTACATTAAATTAAATTAAATTAGATTAAATTAATTGAAATTAGATGAATTTAAAAGAAACCCGAAATTCGGGCTTCTTTTCGGGTCGCCCGTAAACCGTCATTCTGCCGATTAATTTATAAGGTAGCTAAGAAGCTAATCTTTTGGACCTACAGAATACATGTACATGTAGCTGAGCATAACTAAAACAAACAAAATACTTGTCGTCTTACTTTGAGCTGAATACAACTGTAAAGTTGGCATTTTACATCATCTTGAAACAACGCAATTGAGTTTGTGTGTGTTATAGAACGCCTTTCTACATGTATTTTGAATCTCACGTTCTATAGTTGCCATGGTTGCCACGAGCGTCACTTTCTCGCGCACAAGCATGTGAATGTTGCAAACGTTTGAAAATTTTGTGTAGGACAAGAAATCCGATTGCAAGAGCGCCGTATGAAAATTTCAAAATGGCCGACTGCTGGCGTCACCATGGCAACCGAATGGACCATTTGACAACAAAAACAAACCAAATTCGTCCTGGTTTCTTACAGTTTACAAAAATGCTATGGAATTTTTTAAACAATAACGTGCACATGTGAGACAAAAACAGGAAACTATGTTGGTGCCGCTATTTACCCTGAATTTGGGTCAGAGGCTCCTGCCCAGGCGTGTCACAATCGGAAAATACGATGGGATTCATCCTTGCCTGACAGCTGCCACAATCGGGGATAAGGTGATCAAATAAAACTGAAGTTCATTTATAATTTCATATATAAATTTCCGTTACAAATTATTCACTTATCATTTACAACTCGGGCAACTTAGTGACATTGACCTTTAGCAGCCCACAAATCACAAAATTTCAGAAATTCGCATATTCAAGGCGTGAAAATCACTATTTTTTGATGACATACAGTACTGAAAAAGTCATGAAAATGTCATTGAAAAGTTATGGAATTTGCAGTACCAAATCCAGTAGACACCCTAATATTAGAAAATGCATTACACGTTTCAGGTACTCATTCACAACCCACACAACAGGACCGGCCTGTTGAATGGTCGCTCCACGTCAGGGAACTCCCCACTGGACATATCTTTGTTGAACATCAACCAGCCAATAAATGCCCTCTGCACTGGAATATTAGACCCCAGCAAGAAGAACGATGTTCTCCTGGTGGGCACGTCAACTAGCTTGCTGGCTTACAATGTGCAGGACAACTCTGAGCTTTTTTATAAAGAGGTTATTTTGCATTTTTGCATTAAACTACACGCATCGCATACAGCATGGCAGTACGTTGGACTTAGTAAAATCTCTGCGGATACTGATCGGGATTTTTTAGGTTCCTGATGGCGTCAATGCTTTAACTGTAGGCTACCTCGGCAAACGCGAAACGCCTATGGTTATTGCAGGTGGAAACTGCACCATTCAAGGCTTCGATTATCAGGGAAATGACCCCTTCTGGACAGTAAATTACGCATATTTTACTAAAAAAATGTTATAATTAATATAATGCATCAGTATTCAATACCGATTGACGTTTCCATATTAGGTAACTGGGGATAATGTAACCACTCTGTGCCTTGCTGATTTTAATGTTGATGGAAAGCAAGAGGTAAACCCATCTCAGCAATCGATCATAAAGTCGCTAATCTGTTGATGCATCGTAACATAAAGAAAGACAAAAGTGTTTCATTTCACCCACTAGTTGCTGGTTGGCTCAGAAGATTATGATATTCGAGTTTTCCAGGACGATGAAATCATTGCAGAGACTAGTGAGACAGAGGTAAAAAACTGACCTCAAGTTGTAGCTTGTACTCTTTACATTTTAGCATTTTTCTTACTGTTCTTTCAACATTGACAGGCACTAACAGCCCTTTGTACCTTACAAGGCAGCAGCTTTGGATATGCATTAGCCAATGGAACTGTGGGGGCTTATGATAGATTAAATCGTTGTTGGAGGATCAAGGTAATTTTACCGGTAGTTTTTCGGGGATACAAAAATTATTCTCATTGCACTACATGTATTTACAGTCAAAAAACCAGGTAGTGAGCATAATTGGTTTCGATCTGAATGCAGACGGGGTTCCCGAGTTGATAACAGGTTGGAGCAATGGCAAGGTATCACCCGTTTTAAAAACAGTTCTACTATCTGCATCCTCAGTCAGAAAATAAAACTTTGCTTTTTTTTGTTCGCCATTGATTATAGATTGATGCTCGAAATGATAAGACTGGCGAAGTGATCTTTAAGGACAACCTTTCAAGTCCAGTTGCAGGAATTGTCACGGGCGATTACTGCTTAGACGGAAAAACTGAACTTATCTGCTGTTCAACAGATGGGGAAGGTAGTCAACCATTTTGCATTTGTCCGTTTATCAAGGTTTAATAAGCACAAGTAATGTGATTACCTGATAATTCCATGGTCTTATTCAGTTAAAGGATACCTGCCTTCGGCAAGCGATGGCAAACATCAGCAAATTGATTTAAACTTGGAACAAGATACGATACGTGATCTCATGCAGAAAAAGAAGGTACCCATTTAAATACAAATTTGATAATTTATGATTTAAGCTGGAAAATCGATGGGACGTACCCTGAACTTGCTTATAGGCGCTTTCCATTGAGCTTAAGAGTTACGAGGACAATGCCAAACTTACAAAAAGCGGCCAACAGATTAACCAGTTGCTGCGATCGAGCTCAAAATCAGAAATTGGAGTCATACCGGTGAGACAGACATTTAGCTGTACTACAGACTGTTAAATTTCCTTTTAAATGATAACTAAATGCCAGTGACTGTTTAGGCAGACACTCAACTTCAAACTGCCCTGACCCTAAACTTGGGGTCAGGAAGTCTGTCACCTCATGTCGAAATGTCTATTTCCACCACAAATGACACCATCATTCGAGCCGTGATGATTTTTGCCGAAGGGATATTTGAAGGAGAGAGTCATGTAGTGTACGTCTAATCTTTCTCACATTACGAATTTTTTATAGTGTAAAGCCAATCTTTAAATTTTACACCACTTGATATTCCTAGACACCCGATGGAGAATGAACTGTCGTCGAAAATCCTCGTCCCGCTTACCCCTCCTCGTGACATCCCTATTGACTTGCACGTCAAGGTTTTAGTAGGCTACAAAGGAAGGTAAATCAGTCTTAACTGGTTTTAAATTCCATAATTGAACTTTTTGATAACATCGAAGAAAAGCCAATGAATGGGTGTGTTATTTTTTAATTTCCAGTTTCCAATATCATCAATTTGAGATGACAAGGCAGCTCCCTAGGTTTTCCATGTATGCCGTAAATCCTCAGCCTAAAACTAATCCCGCTGGTTACGTCACATTCCAAGTGAAAGAAAGAGTGCAAAGGGTTAGATGTCACACATTAGCTATTGCATTAATGCCACTATTAACTTTAAATTACATGTATAATTTTTTTTAACTTGTGTAGGTTCTGCTTTGGATAAATCAAAACTTTTTGTTAATGCAAGACCTGGAGTTAAAACAAGGCTCATTAAGAGCCAGTTTCATCGCGCTACGTTCTGACAAGCCATTGTTGATTACAATGGAATCATCAGGACAGGTAGCTAGCATTTACATATAGGCTACACTTGATGAGAAACATGCAAGGCAAAGTTTAGGACAAAGTCGTTCGGAAATATTTTTTTGCGTTATTAGCAATTAGATAATAAAATACGCCTTTAGATTACGATCGGAACTGACGATATGGCATTGGCTGGAGAAATCATACAAGCTATGGCATCTTTCCTCAACTTGGAAGATCTTCAAGTAACTGCAGATTTCCCCGAGGAAATGGAAACCTTATCAGTTACTCTCCAACAGGTAAATAAGTCAAAACTGTGTACATGGATGAACTCAAATTAATTTGTACAACATGCTATGTATCTTTTTTCTCTTTCTCCACTTCAGATTAAAGAATATAACGTGTCGAGGCAAAGCCTCATGGCCGAAATGGCTGATAACGCTGCTTTAGTGAGAGCATTGGTTGTTAGAGCCGAAGATTCTAGATTACTTTGTGATATGTGAGAGCACTTTCATGAAATTTTCAAAGTGGAGGGCTCAGTGTTTTAAAAATGAAATTTACTCGAACAGAAAAAACATGCGGCATTGGTATTCGGAATTGTATAACGTGAACCAGGACATGCTGAGCAGCTACAAAATACGCAGCAATAACCACCAGGAGTTATTGGCCAGTTTGAAGCAACTGAATCAGGTTATCCAAAAGGCAGGTCAATTAAGAGGTCAGTGAAAATTTGAGAAAGTGTTCCCTGCAGCTTTTTTAATCTTTCAACTCACTAATTGCTATTTCATTTGCAGTGGGAAAGTCGAAAATGCAACTCATCAACGCGTGCCGGGCAGCCGTTAAAAATAACGATTTTAATGTTCTGCTGAAGATAATCAAGACTGGAGCAGCGTGAACACTTGAATATGAATTCAGAAACTTTGTTGGAATATGGATGCAAATATGTACTATTTATATTTATAGCAATTTATTAAAAAGCTATAAGCGTCCATTTGTTCATTTTCTTTCTTAAAATTTTGATTTCCTTGAGTCCGATTACTAGTTGCATTAAATTCTATCCCTTTCTGTCCTAATACTGAATCATTCAAACTCATACAGTTAAAAAAAAACTAAATGTGAAGAATCAAATTCATGCCTACTCCGAGTAAAGAAATTTTACTATCATCGTCGCACTAGCTCATTGTGAATAATCAGCATGGTAAATAATTATTGTAAATAAAACAAGTATCAACATAGATTCGCCCTGGTACTTGCTGATCAAACTAGTAAAACTGTCAACAATGGATTGCAATTTTATTAAAAAATTACAGTTTACGAAAATTAACAAATTCTACTTGTTAACATCATTTGGAAATCTTTGCATTTCATTTTGTCTGGGTAAAAAATAATTTCGCGGATAACAGTGCAACAGGCTTCCTGGGTGTCATCCACCATCTCATCCATATGTGCTATACTTTTGAGAGTTCAGCTTTCTAACACATTTGTGCTGTTATATTTCTGTGGGGAAATAGGGTGGAATATTCCTCAAAGTGCATAATGTTTAAGAAGACGAACCTGTTTATCTACAAAAATCAGAAGAGGATTTTTGGCTTATCGTAACTGAAGAATGTTGTAAGCAAGGCATATTATCGTTCTGGTCGTTTATCAATAAAATAAAGGTTACATAATCCAGCTCATCGCTATTTATCACGAACAACAATGTTAAAGTGTAGGATTATGTCAAAATGCTTGCTTTCACGGCAAAAAAAAAAAAAGAAGAAAACTGAGGATTGTGCTCTAGCAGATATAAATTTCTGATAAGTTATCCATGATTTTCATGATTACCACAATCAGATAATGCATGTATAACACGCAGTTCAGCAAGTGTTCTGCAACGTTCTATCGAATCACTAGATAGGGGAATAAGGCCACTTTGTCCATATTAAAATATGGAAGCATAGATTAGTGCCCTTACTGCATGCAACATATCTGTGCTGTCAAGATTTATCCTTTTAAGTTTGTCATTATTGTAGCATCCATGTATGACAACCTTTATCATCGGGTAAAGCACGAGCTGCCTTTAATGCCTCAGTTTGAGAAATTACATAAAGATTTGTTAATTGCAACCGTTTTTTTTAATAAATTACTTTTTTTTTTGTAACAAAAGCTGCTCACCCCCAAGCCAGCATATAAACATGATGACCCGAAGTAGATGGTTAATAGAAATGCATATCTCAACTTCACCTCAGCCTGCTGAACTGCAGTTTGTCAGCTGCTCGTATTATTCAAAAGATAGTTGGTCTGTGAAATAAGCCAAAGTGAAAAGAACTGCAGTGCCCGTAATCCAGCCCAGGTTCTGGAGTCCAATTACTTTAATGGCTTCCCAAACCCCATCTTTGCTAGCGTTTTCCACCTCTTCGTTCATCTCAGGAATCTTAAATTTTAAAGTTGGAAATAATTTTTTTTATAGCGCAATGAGCAACCTTATCTAGCAAACCACACTAACAAGCAACGAAGCAAGCTAAAACCACAAAGAACGGCTATCAGCTGCAAGCATTATAACACATTACTATGAAATTTATACAAGCATAAAATTAGATGTGAAAAATTAAAATAAAGCGATATGTAAACTGTTAAATAAATCAATAAAAAAATTAATATTATCGCTTTGTCCTTATAGTGTTACGATATTTAGAAACTAGTATAACCTGCAATTGTGGTGAGGTCGGTGATAATCTATTCTTGTAATTTAGCGAGCAGTTTTAACTTCACACCAAGGGCAAAATCCGTGGTGAGAAATCAACAGAAGTTAAAGGGTAACTGTATCCTATTTGATAGTGGCCAATCTATAAATCCACAATACAATCGGATTGAACCGGTCTGATATAAGAACGACTAAGGACATTGAATGTTGAAGCAAGCGGGTCAGTAATTGCGGGTCACATCAGCGTTAGTAATGGTTATTTTTGTGATGACATAAGACAAAGGCATGCCAGGATACGATTGCTCCATTTTCTGTGATGTCCTTTAGACAAGAAATAAAATGAAGACCCAAAATGGAACTTGGTGTCATTCATGTTCAGAAGAGTCCATATGGCCATGAATGGCAAAGGCCATCACCTGTTATCTCATATAACAGATTACATTTTTTCCATGAAGGAAACAGTAGCGTGGGAACAAATCGTAGGATCAATTAACCACGATAACATTCTCAAGCAAGCTGCAAATACGCAAAGTTCACTAGTGCAGCTACCTACATGTGTATTACTAAATGCTAGCAAAGCAAAACAAACATGCAGTAAGGCTTGACGAGAACCAGTCTGTACTCACCATGTCGACGAGTGATATGTACAAGAAAACTCCACCAGCTAAGGCAAATATGTACATGCTGGCTTCCGCTAATTCCCCGAGCAAAGTACCGACGATAAGGCCAAGGTAGCAGGTGCAGGCAGAAAGGAAGTTGTAGAGGAGAGCTTGCTTGATGGTCATTCCAGAGTTCAGCAGAACGGCCAAATCACCTAACAAACAAATAATTTTCAGTTAGTGTTCTGGACCAAGCAGACAACTTGTTAAAAATAATGGAAACCCTAATCATAAAAGTTTACCAGCATTTCAGGGAGAAACATATTGAAAAAATATTTTGCAAGTTGTAATGTTATTGAAAAAATACTACTTAAGCCTTCACTTGCTTTCATTTCTGGACTGTGTGAAAAGAAAAAAAAAATTCTGAACGAGTGGTGAAAAAACAGTCTAACATGCTGTAGATAGTCTGATATAATCGTTCATTGTGTGTATTTATTTGGACGAATTTACTCGCACATCAATTATAAATCAGTTGATATTAGTGTCTATTTATGAGTAAACCAGAAATATACTCATAAACCTTACTCACTGGCATTAAAACATTGTCCCACTGTGTAACTAATAATCTGAAAACAGGTTAACTATGATAAGGACATAAAAAAAGCTGAGTGGCAAATAACGTGTAGATTGTGAGATACAATTTTGATTGTGGATCAATTTAGAATAATGTATTGCTACTCTCTTTCAGTCAAAAACATGTTAAAGGAACTAGCACAGACTATCAAAATTTCATTAATCTGTTGTTATCGATGGCATGTTACAAAATTACCTAGTTCATGTGGCAATTCCTCACAAATCACAGCCACCGAAATGCTGATTCCAGTCAATATACTCTGGTTGAAGGCCGCTCCGATAGATAAGCCATCAATGAAGTTATGGAGGCCATCACCGAAAACAATCATCCAAGCAACAGTGGCTATTGCACTGTCTTGTCCTGGCTTAAAATCTATGTGATGTTCATGTTTACTTTCTTGTTTGCGCTAGACACAGAAAAAGAGCACAAAATCAGTGTCGCAATCAAAAACAAGTGGAAAATATAATACGTTAGTTTAAATGTGCAAGTCATAATTTGTGGAAAAAAAATAATGCCAAACAACTTTCATGCAAAAAAAAAAAATTATTGGGAAATTGTAGTGTCAATTAGAGCTTGACTGTGCATGCTAATTAGTCTCATGCTTATTTCCCACATACAAAAACAAAACGCTGAATAAACAGTTGTTTTTCATTCTGGTTATGCCGTGTATTTTATGATTCGTGAATAAATTTCAAGGTGCTCTATGCCTCAATATTATTAAAATATAAATTACAAATGGTGCAATTCATCCGCATGCAACACCATACTGAGTTTCACAGAACAAGGGATATCGCGTCCTGAAATTCTCCTTAGAAGTTCGGCAAAGTTCACGTGCTCCTAGCAAATCTTAAGCTAAATTATATCGTTCAACAACAAGAGCGCTAAAACAAGGCAATTAAAAAGGCCAAAAATAAAAAACATTCATGCCTGAAAACAAAAGCTGTTGTTAGTGCAGTTCCAGTGAACTCTTATGCCAGGTAGTCAGCTGCATGCAATAACATAAGAAGGTTGCAACTAACGACAATATCATGGTGCTCAAGAGTACAATGATTTATATTTGCTTTATTTAAATCGATGGTCGAGACGGTCAGCTCCTGGAAAGTATCGTCCACAACACCCGGCGCACAACGCAACACCTCCACTGATAAATGGGGTTTCAACTTTTCTTGGCGTCTGCGCTAAAGAAACAACAATCACAGACACACAGATTGAAAGATAGAAAAAGACTTTCTGCACTACAGATGTATATGAAACTTGTATATGATATGTATACGAAACTTCCTTGACATCTTTCTGGGGGCGAAGTAATGGTATCAGATCCATTCGTTCTAAGCTAACCCGATAAACAGACGCTGCTACATCAAAGGAGAAAGACTTACCTTTTTGTACTCAATAAATATCTTTAGAAATCTTTCCACCATGAAAAAAAGGTAGATGCCACACAAGATCAATAAGGATGTGTAGAGGTAATCATGGTTGCCTTTCTTGTTAAGTAAGCCATATGCCTATCAGAAAAAGTAACAGTGAGATACCCAGAAAAGGAAAAATTTTCAAGTTGGATTGAAAATCTGGACCGAAATAACTCCGATAAAAAATATAGTTACCTGAGGAATTAAATGAAAGGCAGCACTGCCTGATAAGCTTCCAACGGCCAAGCCTACGAGTACGACCAAAAGCATGTGGAACATTTTCTTCTGCATAAGAGGCAGAAGGATTGCACCGAAAACTGCCGACAGATTAATTGCGGTAACGAAAAGAAAGCCATAGCCCCAGACTGAAAAAGACCAATCAATTAAACAACAATTAAGATTGTCAAGCCACCTTAATAAATACAGGTTAAATCTACAGACAGGGCCGTACACACACGACGTCCTAATTTGTTTTTTGGGGGGGGGAGAAGGGATATGACAAAATAGTAACTCTCATCTTTTATAAAACCTTATGACAGGCTTACAGCAAAGCTTAGAAGATTGATAAACACACTGTCAGCTAATATTGATAAAGGGTAATAACCTCAAGTAAAACGATTCACAAATGCGAGTGAAAACTTGCACAAGGGTAACAGCACTGGGCGAATTTAAAGTAGCTGAAGGGGGTGATGACTTCGTAAACATGGTGGAAGTCATGTTGGCTTTGGTCTTAAAATTACTGAAACTGATACTGCTCACAATTATGTGCAATGTTTTTATAGTCCCAAACAACAGAAAGTTTTCTTATAAAACGTGAACGAGGTCACTTGCCAAAATGAGGTGTTTCCTTTTTTCCCCCTGAAATTTTTAGGGTATTTAATTGGCTGTTACCACCACATTAGGGTGGACACCATCATCACCCTTGTTAAATTGAATTTCTTGAAGCATTGATTTTGATGAACTTACCATCAAAAACTGATGGCAACTATTTAGTCATAACCACAGTCAGCAGGCACCATGAAATATCAGTCAGCTACCTGAATATCATCAATTTTTCAGTTTACATTCACCCAGTTTTAAGGATGATTATTATAGCATTATCATGTTGAAAAAAAAAACTAAAAACTTCAGCTGTGATAACAAATAAGATTGGAGAGGTGATAATCAAACAACGCTAATGTTTTAATCATGATTGAGAAAAAGTAATACCTAATGAAACATTTCACACTTAGCAAGGGCAGTTCAGCAGATACTTGTATAAATGCAACGTTAGAGAAATCAGGATTCATGACTAGTACACCAACTGAGCTCAGTCTCGGGCTGACTTTCCAAGACTCAAGACTTACATGTATATCAAAATTGTATTTTTGGAATCTACAAACCTTCCAATGGCGTTGGCTTGCTCGGTGAATCTTGTACTGCCCCGGGGACTTCCATGGAGCAGTTGCCAACTTCCAGTTGATGTAGCAAAACAGGACAAATTATTCTGAACTTTTCAACGGTGATGCTGTCGATGGCTGTTGCTGGTTCCGTGCTGTTTTCGTCCCGAAGCAGTTCCAAGAGCTCAGCAGTGGAGTAGCACTGGTTTCGAATGAAGCAGGAAAATAAACAATTAATTGGCAAAGGGAAAACATTTTAAAAAAATGTACAAATGCGCGAATATATTATTGCAAGGTCGAATTTGATTTACCAGAAAGCAAACATATACATGTAGGCGAAACCTTGCCCCATTAAGTTGTACAGTATTGATCTGACGTACACCCCAACTGAATCACATACACCAACTGGCATACTGAATTGAAAATGCTTACCTAACATATTTCTAGTACGTGATACATACTGAATTGGGACAAATTGCGCCTGCCCAAGTTGGTAACAATTCAGAAGGCGCCAAAATCGCCAAAAATTTAGTGCACGTAATGATATTAAAATTCACCGAGTAGGCTACACATGGTAGACGAACTTGGTGACTCGTGCTTGCTTAAAACCTACAGTCAAGTGAGTCATTTTCAAATTAAAAAATATGAAACTATTTTCAAATTAAAAAATATGAAACTGGCGGATTTAATTACCACCATGTGCATTCTTCTGATGCACTTATTTACATGTTGCTCTCGCCTATTTTTCATAGCCAGTGCAATAAAAAGTCAAGGCCAGCAGGATGTGCACAGTTTTCCATACACTAAATATATAATGAAATATGCTAACTAGGTTTGAAATCTGATAACAAAAAATACAGCAATATTAAATTAAAACTCTGATTATAATCTATGGACCAATTTATACATGAAAGTCCTTCATAGATACATATAAATCACAAAAATTGATACTGAGTTTCCTTTCATGATACCTGGGGCAAATGCAGTGCAGGTGCATAATAGTGGAAATTTCTTGGAAATCCTAAATGCCAACATTTTCAGGGCAAATGCAATGCAGGTGCATAATAGAGGAAATTTCTTGGAAATCCTAAATGCCAACATTTTACTACATGTGGTATATACCTTGAGTAACATTCAGGAACGCTTTATTTCCTAGAAATATAACTCAAACTTGCCAGAGAAAAGTAACGTCACTGAAAACTAATCAGTTTCATATTCAAATATAGATTATTGCTGAAAGATAAATATTTAAACGATACGACAACAAGCTAGAGATCTATCACAATGCAAAGGCTGTAATAATAGAGCTTTACACAGTGGTACAAGATTAGATAGCAAACATTTTAGGTCAATAGCTAAGTTTAAGTACTCGCAAACTCAATTCTAAAGCTGAAATCCACACTCATAAATGAGAAGAAATTGAGAAACAGCTTTGATCGTGATCTGAGATTTTCTGCCTGGAAACCTATAAGCCTAGTTCTAAGATTGGGATGCACAAAAATCATAATATATTAAACAAAAGTTGAATTTGGCTTGCAGTGAGTGAAAGAAAAACTATCATAACATGGAATTTTCAACTTCCCTAACGTTTCCAGGTTTTAAAACTATTTTCCCAGAGCACCTTACCACTGAAAATGAAAAATATAACATATGCCAATGTAATGAATGCTATAATCAACTGCTTTTCGTGCATAAACAAGAGATAGCACACGTTTTAATAATGAAGCAGCAAATTTATATCATTTGTTAAGTTTTAGGTTATTAATTTCTTGTCATCTCTTGATTTTTGTGTTAACCAATGCTACGTAAAATATGTTAAATTTGATGACATTTTCAAAGCACATGTAAATTCATTTCCCCTGACTTTCCCATTTCTCTGACAATTCCAGGCTTTCCAGATCTGGGGGAACCCTGTTATTCAGAGCCTGGATCACCACTACAGTAAATAAATTTATTTCAAACCCTTCAATGTAGGTCTACTGACATTTTTTAGTCCATTAGTGCAAATTAATGTACAAAACAGCTAAATAGACCAGCTGCTAATACGAACTGAATCAAAATGACACAAGACAATTTATTAGACCTGCAAATATACCTCATCAGTAAAGATGGGCACGCAGGATACTATGAAAATTCTGAATATGGGAGCAAATGCATTGCTCAGCATTTTCCTCAAGGGAGAGCAGCAATTGTGCCATAAGTTAAATAAGCTTTGGACAACTTCAATACCTTGAGAGTAACTTCTAAGCTGGAACTGTTGCACAGCTCGGAATGATTGGAGGACAATTCTGGGAGATCTGAGCAGTTGGACATCAATGAAATCTCTGACGAGTGATTGAAATGTCGACTTAGCTCATGCAAATGGTCAACATAATTGACGAATTCACTCGGGGAAAAAGCCCCATGTTCACCGCCATGGCTTGAAATAATTTCATGCGCGAATGTATTCGAAATGGCACTTAGTTGGTCATCCCGAAGCGCAGTGTAAGCAGGCTGCAGTTTGACCACGAATACGAACAACACATAGAGAGCGTAGCATATGATCGACATGTTTCACAGTTTGAGTCAAGTGCATCAACAACTTCAGCACTATGATGTGGTTCAGGCTGCACACGCGGTTTCTCCGGCTAATGTAAAGGCCAAGTTGATCAATGTGGTTGAACAGTGATAAGGGCATCGCTGAATGAGCTTTATTGGGCCATGCAAGGTGGTTTTAAGCCATCCCCCAAGGCACACTGTGAGCGGGTGCAGTTGTAAATACGTGTCAATGAATGATATCTATGACGGCATTCCAGGACTAACCACACCGATTAAATGGAGATAAATGTTAAAAGCGTGCTGCCATCTGTTGAGATGACAATCAGCACATCTCTTATAAACAATTTATTAGAGTTCGAAAAATTCATATAAGGGGCTGTGCATATATTATGTAACGCAATATTTGCCCTTTTTAGAGACCCACCCACCCCCTGTAACACTTTGTAAAAACATTTGTAAATTTTTTTAAGTTACATATAAAATCCATGGATTCTATATGTAACTTGTAGGCTATACAGGACCTAGCGCACCATTTGTTATTGATTTTGCAATATGTTACTGATGACAATATTTTTGGTTTAGACATCGCCAATCCATTGCAAATAAGAACTGCAGAGCTCAGAATAGTTAATTTTGCACATCGGCTAATGCTGTTGTTTATGGCTGCAACACTGCAGTAGAATTTTCAAGATATCCTGGTCCTTGAAAAATGGAAAAAAAACCACGCACCTTCGTAACACTTTCACGAGGACTCACCCACCCCCTGTTGCGCTACGTAATAATTGCACGGCCCCTAATAATTCAAGTTTCATGATCTCGCAAACGAACTGCATGATATATACTTGGACATTGTTATTGTGAAAATGTCTCAGCAAGGTCATGGTTCTCCCATGCTTGGCTAAAATCTTGCAACAACTTGCGTGTTGTTGTGCACTCGTCTAACAAAGACATGTTTAATGCATTAAAACCTTTGAGGATTATTGATTTGCTCATCGAGTCACGGATATATAAGAAAATTATTTCAGCCAACTGAAGCAGGGGAATCTATGGCAGGGGCGTGAACCATCAGCCCCAAATATATTTCTAGAATTTTGTCAATCTCTGCAGGGATTTCTTAGAATAGTTGTTTATGTATTTACATACACTTATTTACAAATCATACTTTACCATGTGGCATACCCATGTAACCTCGTGGGTTATGCAACCTTGGAATGCAACTCGATACAGTCAAATTTTACCAAGTACATCATAACAAACTCGAGTTACTAAAATGCACTTACCCGATAGTCACGTTGAAATGTTACAAATCAGTTTCCCGTGATTTACAGCGACGCGCGTCATAACGTATAATTAAATGTTTTTACGAACAAAAACTAGATATTTTCGTCTTCGTTTGAGCATTTTTGACTACTCAATTAGGGCGCCATTTTGACATATCGCCGGCTTGTTCTAAATTGAGGCGCCGTTTTATTTATGTAGAAAAGCGGCATTGGATTTCTCTTTCTAAAACTTGCTCAAATATAACATGCCGAAGATCAATTTAAAAACGTCCAAAAATTAAAACTGTTTTTACGATCTTGAGAGTTCCAAAAAAGCGTCAACAACACGCAGCACACGCACTGCAATCACCTGTTCAAAACATTTGCACATTAACACTGCATTATGGGTACAAGATCCAGATGTTAGCTATACCCATAATGCACCACGGATAAAAAACTGTACCATTTATCGTCAATGTTTACGTCTTTGTGAAAGACGATTTTATAAATTTGCGGAAAATTTGTCAAAAATTAATTAGGGAAAACTTTAGTATGCAGCGCTGAGGGGAAATTCAAGGACCAAATGTTGTAATGTGCTAAACATCAATCAAAATGTTCAGTAGCGTAAGTTGCATTTGTAGTACATCGATCATTCATTCATTTTGCTGTCGATTGTAGTTTAGCCTACATGCAAATTGCAAATCAATTTTATAGTGCCACACGTATTAGTTCAACAATTATGATTTTTAATATAATTAAAAGCGAGCTAACCTACACATGTTTACATGTAAACGATCTGTATACACTATACCTACATGTATGTTTACTTAGTCATGTTATTTACTGTGAAAAAGCCCTATATTGAAGTTGGCCCTAATCAGTCATGGTTATTATTACAATTAAAGTTATTAGATTTTTTATAAAATAAATTGCTACTTGAGATTGGGCTAGGGGAGGATTGAATTTCAGCAGTTACATCTGTATTTGAAGCACTTTCAAATTGATGTAGAAATGTTGTAATGACAAATTCCACTTACACCGATTCAATGACAGATTGGGCGTGGTGGGCCAGCCGGTGTGTCTCCTTTGACCATGGGAGTCCACTCGGCACCTCAAAAGCGCAAGGAGATCTACAAATACGAAGCACCATGGACAGTGTACAGCATGAATTGGAGTGTTCGGCCAGACAAGCGCTTTCGTTTGGCTCTTGGCAGTTTCGTAGAGGAATACAACAATAAAGTTAGCATCATTTGGCTTTTCCATATACATTTACTAGTAAATTGATGTGCACCCCTAACTAATCTTCTCCCCTTGTAGGTCCAGATTGTGTCTTTAGATGAAGATACGTCTGAATTTGCAGCCAAAAGCACCTTCGATCATCCTTATCCTACCACAAAAATAATGTGGATTCCTGATAGTGTACGGATTTCTCCTTCTTGTTATTTACATGACTATTTTCTTTGCACGGTTTAAAAATGTTTTAATTATCTTACAGAAAGGGGTTTATCCTGATCTGTTGGCCACTAGTGGCGACTACTTGCGAGTTTGGCGGGCTGGCGATGCAGAAACCAGACTCGAATGCTTGTTGAACAATGTAACGTGCAAGATTTTCTCGCTTGAAATTGCATTTCTTTGTTTGAACCCTCAGTTTTTATATCATTTTGATTTTACAGAATAAAAACTCTGATTTCTGCGCACCATTAACTTCTTTTGATTGGAATGAGGTTGATCCAAATATTCTCGGTAAGAGAATCAATCACGTTTAGTATATAATATGTACCCAAATAAAAGCTCAATAATTTTATCTTTTTCCGAAAAAAAAGGTTCCAGTAGCATTGACACAACTTGTACAATTTGGGGCCTAGAAGTAAGTTGGACTAACTTTATAAAAACGTCTAATAGCCTTCCCAAATGTAACTGCGGATCTTAAATAGACAGGACAAGTTCTTGGGAGAGTAAACGTGGTATCTGGTCATGTGAAAACTCAACTAATTGCCCACGACAAAGAAGTATATGACATCGCTTTTAGTCGAGCTGGTGGAGGACGTGACATGTTTGCCAGTGTTGGTCAGTACCCTCATTTGAATTACTTTAAGCTAAGTTGGGTATAAAATAAGTTGCATTACTCACCCTCACTTATCTTTGTTGCGTTAAGGTGCTGATGGTTCGGTTCGCATGTTTGATCTTCGTCACTTGGAGCATTCTACAATCATTTATGAAGATCCACAGCATCATCCACTTCTTCGACTGGCTTGGAACAAGCAAGATCCCAACTACTTGGCCACCATGGCTATGGATGCCAGTGAGGTCAGTTTCAACGTGATTGGATGAGATTTCAGATTTTCTAAAAAGCACTGAACACGATCGTTTTAAAACAATGAACAGGTGATCATCTTGGATGTAAGAGTGCCGTGCACACCAGTAGCAAGATTAAACAACCATCGTGCTTGTGTCAATGGAATTGCCTGGGCGCCTCACTCCTCTTGCCACATTTGTACTGCAGGTAAGAATTACGCAATGCAAGGGTGGGAAGGAATGCGCCTACCACATTTCATAACGTAACGTTAATATCTCCAAATAGCTGACGATCACCAGGCGCTAATATGGGACATCCAGCAAATGCCTCGTGCTATTGAAGATCCTATCCTCGCTTACACGGCTGAAGGGGAAATCAACCAAATTCAGTGGGCCTGCACGCAGCCAGACTGGATCGCTATTTGCTACAACAACTGTTTGGAGATTCTGAGGGTGTGACTAACAGCCTGGCGGGCAGGGTGGTAAAAAATTAAGGATAAAACAGTAAACCAACTTAAAAATCTTTTTATGGCGGGGCTACAACTGCAACAAATTTTTAAAATGAACCATTGACATTTATGGTATTATAAGTATATCACTCCCTGCTTTGCTGAAAAGGCTACGCATCAGATGACGGAAGTAATGAGAGCAAAAGTGCATTCTCATTGGATTTTAGCACACTTATACTAAGTGAATTTTTGAATATTTTGATGGAATTGAGATATCTATCGCAAAGGGGGACTGCTGTCGTTGATGGATATAATCTTGTATTTATATCCAACAAAGAGACAAATTATTTTTTAACACTTAGTTCATATTTGTATTCAGGGCTGTCTCTTTTCTTATTCTTTTTAAAGCCTGCATACATGCTTTTATCTTGAAACACTTGTTTCAGTAAAGGATTAAAACTCAAACTTTGAACTTCTGTTGCGGAGTTTTTAAGATTTCGTGACCAAGGCATTTTATCTATAGATAAAATACCAAGAGATTCGTCAATTCGAAATTATCCGATGTGACTGGCATACAAATCTTTAGATGGGGTGATAAATCTCCACCTTTTGGCGAATTCGCAAAGTAATCCTAACGTATATGACGATGCATGCAACAATAGGAATACACTTTAATTGTTTAAATATTCTGCCAGTAAATGTTGATAAATTTAAACCTGGACGTTCTTATTTTAACTAACAGGGGGCACTATTAATTTGTAATTTTAATAACCTTTTGTATTGTGATATCTAGAAAATCCTGAATGAAAATGCACATTTTTGAATAGCCTCATTATAAACCTGGCTATTTTGAATATTAATCTTCTTAGTAAATGTTAGTAATAGAAGTAAGTAGCCTTATTTATCAGTGTGGTTTTTTTCCCTGACACGTTTACAGATTTACAGAGTGTAAAATATCATTTGGTAAATACACTTATAAGGTTGACTTGAAAGTGGGGAATCAATTAGATCTAAGATTGTTTTAGTTTGCATAAGGCAGAATTAATTCAATTTACTGGGCGATTGGGTGTAGTGTGATTTTTAATGCATAAACATGCCGTTTGACGCCTTACCACATTTACCTGGCATTCCCGTGTGTACGAGCATTTGGTTTCAATGTGGCTCCAAATATTTTTGTTTGATAAAGTTGTGACATGTATTCTAAATAAAACTCATGGCTTGTGAACATGGAAACGTGTGGATAAATTCTATCTATATGGAAATGCATATGCAATAGGAATGAATTGAAAATATTAACCAGCATATGTAGTCAACATTAAAATTTGTTTTTAATTGTTTTTTCATCCACAAAATTCGCTGTTAACATCTTTAAAAAAAATCCCCACTTCCATAATCATGAGCACCATTCAATGAAAACAGAGTTTAGATTAACCCAACATCACACGGGTCAATCCATTAGCAGTCTAATGAGTTTGTTACCTTTTTCACGAAGCTCGGTTTGTGAATCTTTCGTTATTTGACTGGTGACATTTCGCATTTCCTCCATCTGCAGGATGGTGAACAATCCAAGTTTGTTATTAGCTAAAATAGGAAACAAATTAATTCAACGTCGTCAATAAAGATTTGGCTTCACAATTTGGTTAATTACCTTTAAGTTTCGATGCTATCTTGTAAAAAATGTCGAAAATTTCAATGCGCACTGCACTTGATTTAACATTAACTGGAAAAAAAAAATTGAAAAGATTTTCAGCAATGCACATTCCATTCACTATATTTGCACCATGTGACACCCAAGGTCGCAGATCGCTGAATCCCTTTGACAGGGGCGTTGGAGAGGGCGTGACCTCTGCTGACACATTCTAAAGTATGGCATTTACCTGCAGAAATACACAGACGTGGAACAATTTTGGAAATAACAGCTTGTAATTTTGCATCACTCCCTATTGAATCAGCAGCTTCAAATAAATATAACCTAAACACAAAATAAAATATTGAGTAAGTTGCAAATAAAAATCATAACTCAATACATTCATAAAATCACAAACCTATCAGTGAAGTGATTCAATGCTTTCAAGATGGAAATTTGTACTTTCAAAACATGTGCATCGTACGATGAACAAAGAAATTCCGAAAATTCAAGAAAAAATCGCTCTGCAATGTAACAAATTGAGAATTAGCCCATTTTTCTTCTTTCATGGCATGTTTAGCAAAAAATCTTGACAAGATCAGCTACCTTGAGTTTCGATATTATCTGGCCACGATTTACCAATGGCTTCAAACACAGTTTCTTGCAACTCAATAGCAGGTGGCGAAACTCTTTTGGATTTCTCATTAACGTCACTATCGTGGTCGTCTTGATTACTCTTCAAATTATAAACAATTATGAGCAATAAACAACGTTGTTCATTATAAAATAAAACGAATAAACGTGCTGACTTACAATTTTTATTACAGCTTGAACGAGCTGGAACATTTGACTGAAATCATCTTCCTTATAAGTGTGTATAATGTTAGCCGTACACTTAAACGCTACTGATTTGTACAAAAGATTTTCCTTTGCACATTCCTTGAGCATGATGGCAACAATCTAAGATAAACACAGTTAATCAGGTGAAATTGTGGAAATATTCTATTGATAACGCCTTGAATTTAACACGAGTTGCATATTCAATGATGTGATACAAATTCTATTTCATTGTTTTATTTTATTGCGATTTTAGTCCTATATATATTACACAGCACCTACCTCTTTTATTTTTATGGAATTGCCATCTTCCGTGTTCTGGATTACATCCCTGCAATACAAAATATTTATCATTCTGAGAAAAATGCATATGCAGCGCAACTCATTTAAAATTGAAATCCGAATATTTCCCATACTTAAAATTAACGCAAATGTCGGCAACAGCCTTTAGCAGATTCTCCTTGCCGTCCCACGTACGCCCAGACAATCCACTAACAACAGTGTTCAGAAGTATTCCCAAATGCGGGAAATTTAACGAAGATTGCAATTTAGTGGCCACTGTGCTAATAGCGGCTGCTCCTTGCGCCTTCATATTCCAGGATGGTGACTGCAACGCAATCTGGACAAGTTCAACAATTTCCGTGAGGTAAAGGCGAATAGCAGCTTCAGAACCTAAACAGTTAATAGTACATTTCCTATTAATATTCATAATAAGTAAGAAAAAAATTATTTTTTAATCTGCTTTTTGCATTTGAACTAACCAGGGGTGAGATCTGTCCAGATTTCTTCCCAAATTTCGTTTCTTTTCTGATCAATGGTTTCTGCATCTAAATAAAAACATAAATCAAAGACGTGTGATAATACAATATAAATTTTGTATTTAAAATCCACAGTATGAATTTGTAATAAAAATACTTACCCAATTGCTTAGGAGCATGCATGGCTAAGAAAGCTAGAGGTAAGGCTTGAGTTGCATGCTGTTTAAGAATGTCTGGACTTTGCTTTGCCATAGCATGTAGCACTTGTCCACAAGTCAACTGAGCTGCAGCTTCTAATCCACAGAAAGTACAGGATATAAAAAACACAGCTTTGACAACCTCATTTTACCAATTCCAAGCGCAACATACCTTCCTTGCTAATGTAAGATGTCCTCAAGCGTTCAATCAACTTCTCAACGCTCGAATCCTTGGCAGCCTACATATTTTTTAAAATTTACATCAAACTGGCTAATAGAGTTGAACACATGCCAAATAGTAAATGTTGTGTTGATAACCATTTTTGACAAACCTTGACAAGACGTCCTATGGCCTGGGCATATGATTTGCGTACTGCACCGCTCCTATCATTCAATCCAAAGAGCAGAGCTGCTAAAAGTTTCCCTACAAATGGACAATCATGGAATGAAATTGCCAATTTAAACAGACGATTAAGTGAACATGAAGAAAAACTAAATTTTCACCTGTATGTGGTTGCAAAGTATCAACTGGGCAATGGTGGGTCAACGAGGTAATAAAATGAGCACAGCCAGCCTAAAAGTTAAACAAAAGGTGAGCATACTATGCATGCAATGAAAAAACAGCAAAACATTAAAAAAGCTGTAAAACCTTCGTTCCAAGTCCAACAGAGTTCTTGATCAAGTCTATTAGTCTTGGAATAAGCTCAGTAAGAACCTCTTCATCGATAAAAGGCAAGCACTGCAACAAGTAAGATTTATAGGATAAAATTTTATCAGTCTTATGAATGTTAGTCCAACAGCGCTAGCATTCTCTAATGATAATGATTCACTAGAGACTTTCTGACATAAAAATCGAGAACTAGTGTGTTCTCAATTAATTTTATCATAAAACCGTTTTAGAGTCCAAACTGCAAACCTGATTAACGGTATCCATCATGGGAGATGACTTGGCAGCTGAGATGCGTGCACTGTCCAGCTTTTCCTGAGTATTCTGTTGATTTCCAAGCCTCACACTTAGGTAATTTAGCTCCTGTTGTTCCAATCCACTGAGAGATTCAAGCAGTGAAACCGCCAACAATGGAATGTGTGGTTTCAGAAGACTGCCAGCACTTTTTCCAATTTTTGAAAGTGTGGCTAAACTGCAAAATGAAAGCACAGCTATCCTTAGAAAACTTATTTGAATGCTGATCTCAAAAGGTTGAAGATAAATTTATACAAAGCGTATACCTTATCGTTCTAACTTCGATTACCGGACTCATGAGACCAGACTTCAACAAAACTGGCAATATCGATGAGATGGCAACTTGACCCAACGGACCTGAACTTGTATCGCACAATCGTATTGTGACCTTTGCATGAAATGTATTACCATGTTTGAGATCATTCTTGAATGCATGGAGTAAGACAACATTGTGTAGACAAACAGTTATACCTTGCTTAAAGCTTTCAATGAGGTCTCCGCAGCAAGCCTAACTGACTCCTATATTTTGATTTAAATAAAAAATCAATAAAACTGATGGTACACGTAATGGTTACATGAAATATTAAGCATGTTTAAGACCTTAATGTCATCCCTGACTCGGAAGCAAATTTCCCATAATTCCGGAAGATCATTCACAATATCATCTAATTGACGGCCTCGTAAAAGATCGGCTAAAGCTAAGCAGCTGTTAAAAATGCATGTTATTAATGCATTGCCACTTACAGCAAAATATAAAGATTTAATTGCAATCTTCACCTGGATTCCCGAGTACGCCACATGTTGTTGGTAAGATTTATTTTTAAATCTGCTAAAATTTCCTTCACGTGCTTATCTACCTAAAATGTTTGAATTCAAAAGCATTTATTAATAAATCAGCCATGAGCTAGAAGTACTGTATTAGTATATACAAATTTCTCATACCATTTTCTGTGAATCTGGTACAATAGCCTGCCAAATGCTGGACATAGACTGCTGAATCTTGCCGTTGGGATCAAACTGGTACCGATACAACTTGGGGATAATTTTTGGAAGGTACGGCTGCAATTGCTCCCCAGCTTTTGTTGCAATAGTGCCGAATCCAAACGCTGCACCCTGAATGATTTCAAAATATAACAATTAGATAATCGATACGAAAATATAAAACGTTTAAAAGAAAAAAACAACCGAATCACCTTTTTGGAATTCCAAATTGCATTATGGTTGGCTAGATGCATAAACTTGTATACTAGATCTGGCTGATTCAAATCTGAGGCCAGCGAGCAAAGCTCTTTATACGTTGAAAGTCCACCACTAAGCAACATTGAATAAGATGGAGAAAATTAATTATATTAACACAAGATGATTCTCTGTAAATTTCCATCAGTTTTAAGTTGATATCGCACCCATGTGGAGCAGTTCCGAGAGCACCTTCCTCAAAGATCTTGCTGTCTTCAGTCAGCTGCTGGACTGGCCTGTATAAAAGACAACCTTTGGTAATATATCAACTCTTAGCAAGTATTTAAAGGTAACGGCAAAATATAAAGAAAGTAACACACCGGCGACCAACCATTAATGCGTCAACAAGAACAGAAACAAGTTTGTTTTTCTGATCCTCTTCACTACATTCATAAATCAGCCCCAAGCCCTTTGAAGCCAAATCCTGTGTGATTTCTGTACATCAAAAATAACCATATGATCAAAACAAGTATTCCGACTTTTTATACAACAGTTGGAATTATCAGCCATGATACACACCATTGGATTCAGACAAAAGATTAATAAAAACGTTTTGCAATGTTTCCAAGTGTTTTTTTATGGCGTCATGTTTGCTGCACTGCTTTAGCAAGGACAGCAGCCAGACACAAGCAGCCTTAAAAATAAAATTGTGGGCATTACGTTATAGCAGCCATTAATTAGGATAAAAAAAACTGGAAACTCTTTCTCACCTGTCGCTTGTGATGATTTAAATTGGCCACATATTTGTTGAAAATCTCCTCAAGAAGCCAAGACAACCCTTCCTTTTCATTGGATTCAACCACGTTTGCCTACAATTAAAATCAGGTTGATTCTGCAATTGTCCTCTGAAATAGTTCAACCGAATTTTGAATAATTTTCTGCCAACTTTTTCAATTATAATACCTTAAATTCCTCTTCAGAAACTGTCCAAAAATCTCGGGCAGCGGGTGAAGCACCGCACAACGCAGTCCAAGCTAAAGCCTCTCCAATTGTGAAATGCAAATCGACATCTTTTACCTAACATTAATTCAAATAGACAGAATGAAAAACGTGTCAAACATATTAAAAGTTCAACTGATTCATTATGACAATAAAACCAAATACCTCGCCAGCACATTCCAAAAGTTTCTCCATCACAATTCGCCTATGGGGAAACTGATCATCACCCAGACATAAATAGCTTGCTGCCAAAGCAGCCTTCTCCTGAATCTAGATTTGCCAACAATATATTAATTACCCTTGAATAGCGATGGAATGCACTCATTATGAGGGGGAAAACCTACTTTCGCAGTGTATTTTGTGGACTTAACGATATCGGTTAACCGATTTACTACATAAAGTTTGGAACAGGATTTCTCATCAGTTCCTTCATTAGGAATTGGTAAGACACCATTACGCCCCATTTCTCCTAAGGCAGTACATGCTGCAGTTAGAAGAGGCAGCTGAGAATTATCTAGAAATCCAACTGAAATAACATTCAAAAAAGGAAAAAGTGGAGTCAGATTTAATTATAAAACGAATGATTAAAGCATTACGCTGAATAGTACCGGTGGCTTGAACAGCTTCTGTAGCACCAGGAATCGCACTCAAGATGCCCTTTCCCAGAAGCATCGATTTACGTCCAAGGGCATATCCAATGGCTGAAATGGCGCCATGCTGTAGTTCTGGAGCCTTGGAAATGAAACAACAATTGTTAAAACATTTACATTTCGTCATTAATTTGACTTTATTGATATTTTCGGTTATCCACTGAAAAAAATTATATGGCTTACCTTATCTTTAAAATATTTAGATAGTTCTTGAATGGCTAGAGTAAAGCGGTCTTCACCTAAGCAGTGACTTATGACAATGCCATATAATTGACTAGCATTCAATCGCATATCTTCCTTGCTCGAAAACATGAAATTCTATAAAATAACAACACAACACAAATTGAAATTCAAGTGCTGGTAATTGAGATTGGATGAAAAGGTCGTTCTTGTCACCAAACCATTATTTGCTTGCCTTAATCCAGTCCAGCTGTGCAATGAAAAAAGGAGTCAAAATTTCAGGTGCTACTGCCACAATTTCCAAAAGATAATACATCGTTGCAGAACCTTTCAGGGGAGGGAAATTGAACAATACGTGTTGCATAAACAAACCAAAGGAAACTGACAAAATTCTCTACGACGTGAACCCCATACTAACCACTGATAACTGTTAAAAATTGCTTAATAAAATTAATGTAAAGCTGAACAGCTCCTTTCTCATTGGGAAATTCATTTAGCAAGCGCCGCACATATTTGGAAATCATCGGAGCCTGCTCTTGGATTTGCTGCGAGAACTCCAAACTTGGTTTTAATCCGGCACTGTGTGCCAAACACAGTCTCATGTATGTTAACATCTATGATATGACAAAAGATAAATTTCAATCAGACATACATTTCACAGTATACCTTTTATTAAATGAATGACCATCAGATACAGTACATGTACTGGTTATTCAATTTAAAGGTGATTTTGAAATCCACCATATTACCTCAGTGCAAGTGGCTGGATTAAAGGGCAGACTATGTGTACCGATCACATGTTTGAGTCTGGATTTCAAGCGTTCCTGAGCCTTTTCATCTATAAATTTGACGAGATCAGGAAAAGGTGGGAACGTAGCTTCGGTGGACTGGTTATCATTTGATGGCTTTCCTTTGGTTGGCACAGTATGCAATGTTTTAGCAGCTTCAGAGTACACTTCTTCTTTCCTTAAATGATAAACACACAGAACATCCATGATAAACAAATATTGCCATGTCTTTATATCAATGGCATTTATATTTAGTACAGCATATCTGCCAAAACGCATAAGGAATATCAAGCAAAATCAAGCTATAGCTATAAACTTTCCAATGCTCTTAACCTGGAAAAAAGAATAGTGACAAAACGAAACTAACATGTCACCGGCAGCCAGCAATAACAAGTATCGTGATGGAATGTGATTGGAAGGAAAAACAGTTGCAGCATACTGAACTGCCAAAAGTCTGACTTGAGGCTCTTGCTGCAATGAACAAAATATAAATGACATTCAAAACAACTAAATGTATTTCAAAATAATCGAGTGCTACCTTTTCCATGCAAGCTGTTAGCATAGCTTCCAACATGTTCAGATTGGCCGAATTCAGATTTCGAAATGCGCTGCTCATGATCAACAGCGCTTCTTGAATGGCCAATCTCGTATCTTGGTCTTCCAGGGACATTGCATCAAAAAACGTTTGTAGCAGGGATAAATCTTTCGTCACGAGGCTGGGGAGCTTGTTACCGAGTTTTCCAACAGCGACATAAGCTAGGCTTCGTAACTTTGCATCCTAGGAAATACGCAGTGTAATGAATGGAGCTGAATATTCTTCAAAATAATAGCAACATAATGCTTACCTCTTTGGCCTCTGCTATTAATTTAACCATTCCCGATAACAAAACAGGTGCAAATGGCGTGAGCTTTGCTTCATTGCAACTAAAGGTTTTTTAACGTTTAATATTTTAGCTTCGAAATATGTTAATAAAATAATCTCATACTTAATACCACATACTTCAGACATATATGATGAACAAACTGCACAGCCATGATTTTCAATTTGGGGTTTGTGTTGACCCCATACAAACAATCAAAAGCCATCTGAGAAAAAAAAATTAATAAAATAAAATTAGAAACGCCAAAGTTTAATTCTGCAAAATTATAAATATAGGGAGCGACACGACTCCTAAGACAAGTTAGGAAAAAGTTAGTCGCTATAAAGAAAGATGAAAAACCAACTTGAATGGAAGCTGGAAAATACATAGCTGCTTCTCTGGACTTGAGCAGGTAGGGCAAAATTTTCAGCCTGATGCGGGTGTTTGCTGGAGTCCGTATCCCATCCGGCTTGGCAGGTGGTTGCTAAGATAAACAATATTCTAATTTTGCAAGGTGCAAGTAAGCAGCTTACAAATATGGATCAGATAATATACTTACTTTATTTTTTAATGCTTTGGTTCCCAAAAATATAGCATACAGTTTCGATATCACTGCAATATTGTTTATATTGATAGCACTATAAACATTTTAAATTCACATTAAATAGGAAGAAATTTGATATGCAAGGCAAAACGAGGCGGGATAAACATGAAGTTGTATTTAACGTACCCAGCTAAACGTTTGAGCTCCATATCAGCAGCATTGACCACACTGAAAGGAAATCATATTTATGAAACCAATTTGAAAGAATTAATCGATCTGCTATCATCCAACTACTATAAAGCTGCTTACCTGTGCCTTGTATCAGAAGATGCTATTATAAGTGGAACAATAACATCCTCATCAGGCAAGAAACCACCACCGAGGAATTTGGCAATGCCCAATTTAGTCTATAATTTAACATATACTCTTTACCAGCCTTATTTCTAAAGCTCAAATATGCAATGGAAATTATCAGTTCAAGACTATCACCTGTTCCAATTCTTCAGGACTAAAGGGATTTTCCCCAATAATTCTTTTGTAGGCACTTTCACTAAGACCAGAAGGGGCTGATGAAACGATCGCTTGACTTGCTCCACTTGGACCAGCATCCACAGTCACCGACACTTGCACAGACTGCATTTTAGGTGCACTAACACCTAAACTCCTACAAAATGGCGATTAAGATAAGGTGCTTTAAATTTCTGCTGTTAAACAATAAGGATCTACAGCACATCAAATTCATTATGAGACAAGAGTAAACAAGTGGGCATATACTTTTTTCTTTATAGTTAATGAAATTTCAATTACCCGTATGGCAACAGCAGAATATCCAGCATTAAATCCAGTAACAGCTTGGTGATTGATGGCCTTTCATGGAGGCCAAACATGTCTTTGCATTTCTGAGAATCCAAAGGGATTTTGACATGGGCAAAAACAGGCATCAGCATTAAAAGCAGGCTACATTACCAAAAATAAAAATCAATTCGTTTAAAATCCTAATAAATGGAATGACAAACCAAGGGTCGGGTTACAACATTCACCTTTCTTGGTGCGATTGCGGCTTTCCCTCAATGCTACTTAATACGCAAGGAATAAGCGAGGCTTGCTTCTCTTTTTCGAGCCGTGGAAAGCCCATTTTAATATAGATAATTGTAAAATTCTTTCGAGGAAAAAGATTCAAAAATTAAAAACAAATAGACTGCCAAAATACTCGTGCACTGGTAATATGCTGGTATTCTTACAGTAACGAACGATGTTGCGACAGGATCTCCATATTGCAAAAGAAGAGCTTCAACCGGTAGTTGTATTTTAGGTCGGCATTTGATCCTCTTATTGACATGTACCAAAAGCTCCATTACCTATTTAGTGACAAACCAAGGTGAAACCAACTTTATGGTAGAATCTGGAAGATCTGCTTCAATATTATTACTGTCGGTGCAGCAAATCGACCTATAGGCTCAGTTGATAGGCTACGCAGTCAAATATTACCTTTTTACGAACACCTTCTTGTTGGCTGGATAACTTCAGCAAGACCGGCAGAAGAAACTTGGACACAGCATTCTGTAGCTGTTCATCAGTTTCCGCAGATCCAATTCTCAGAAACACTCTCTCTAGTAGCGCTGCAAATGTGCAAGAGTTATTTTGGCAAACATAACAGCATCTACTTGTTCTTTAGTCATTGGAAGCATCTACTTGTTCTTTAGTCATTGGAAGCATCTACTTGTTCTTTAGTCATTGGAAATAAGCAAATTCCCATAGGTCAATTAGTCACTGATAACTACTTATTTGATTATTTTTGGTTATTTCTGTCAGGTGTCATATGATCGAGCGAGGATAACAATGAAGGAACCATAGAAACATCGATATAGGGCATGGGTGCAAATTAGGGACTTGCGTGAGTTACAGGTTTTAACCATCAATCACCTTACTAATCAACTGACCTAACACTACCCAGGCCAGCCTATACCTAAAGAACCTTACCCAACCTATGTAGCAGAATCTACAGTTTTCCCGTCCCTATGCCATGGATAGTAGGGTTTGGATCATGAAGGCTTTAGTGCATACTGAAGTTGTAAGACAAGCAATAATAACGTCGTCGTATTTAGATAACGTCAAAATGTTTTTTCTCAAAATGAAAACGGGTATGTGGAATCTTAGACCATGACATCTACAATAAACCACAGATATTGCGTTATTTGCCTCAAGTTTAATAAGGTGTCCAAGGCTCAACTGAGTTCAGGTCACTATCTCAACGTTGGCTTTATTATAATTGTTATTATTAAAATTATTGCGAACGTGTACTTACTTAGCTCATCCGCTGCTGCCATGATGAGTTGCACGAAACGTGCTTTCAGAAGCTGCTCGCAGTCGACGTTCGACTCGTTCCACTTCTACAGGAAGTAGTGTTGCCCAATGACGTCACAACAGTTCGACAGCTGTCATTTTCGTGTGACCGCCAAATTCAACCTTTGATTAGTTTTAGCACCTCGAATAATTGCTCAAAACAGTTAGCTTACATGTAACTTGACAGAGCTTCTACTGTACAAGTTTGGCTTGTAGTATTGTTCCACCAATGATATCGAGCAACTTGTAATTATTAGTAACTTTATACAATCCTACTTGGAACATAAACACTTGTAGAACATAAACCGACCATCTCGATACGATGCTTATGTATATGTAAATAAAATAAAATTAATATTATGTATTTTGTTCAACGTGAAAGCGTTTTTCCAAATCGAACTGGACTGGGTAGGAGGGGGTAAAACTAAAGGAAACCAAACAGGATGGAGGCCTGGGGGGGGGCTTCAAATCAAGAAAATTTCAGGACGTCCTTATGGATGGCCCCTTACGTTTCATAATGTAATAAAAAAATTTCGAAACTTAATGGTCTTTGCACATCGAGCAATACTTTTCACAATTTTACTTAGTTTCTATCTGCACCTATCATTATTGCTCAAGGCATCTCCAGAATGCTCTATCGCAATTTTATGACTTAATACGTGAATGTCCCCTCAGGAGGCTATTACAGTGTGCTGTTAAATAACCTAAAAAAATAGCATTTTTCTTGAAATTTCCCCGACTTTTCCGGAACAAATCAATTTCCTGACTTTTCCAGGTTTTCCAGACGGTCAGTCACCCTATTTAAATAACCCTTTTGAGTCATCAATTCAATTAATGTGCTGCATTTGTGTTGTTTTAAACGCTTTCTGCAAACATGTTTCCAGTTTCCCGCGCTAAAAATGTGGAAACATTTTGAAGAAACACGTTTCCACAAACCATGTTTCCAGGAAATGTTTGCAGGGTTAGACCCATAGAATTGTAGCAGTTATCTAGATATTATGTCATTTTACTTTTATCTACGAGTAAATCTGTAATTACACGTTTTAGCTACAATTGCCAAGATGCATTTTATTATTTTAGCTATCCGGTACCAGTAGAATAGATTTCAATATGACTAAAATATTTAAAAAAATGCTCATATCACAACTTAAAAGTTGAATTTTATACATAGGAATATGGCACATGTACACTTTACTAAGTAATTCGATGTATGATATTAAACGAATAAAACAAGTTCCTACTACGGTATAATTTACAACGGAATCAATGGGAAAACAAAATCAACGAGACGTACCCTGAATAGTAATCAAGATTACTATAGGGAACAGTTTCCACAAAAGTAAAAATGGAATGAGTTATTAAATAGTAAGAAATAAGTTTAAGAAGTAGACAACCGAATGAATCCTATCACTAAAATCCTGCGAAGGCATCTTAAAAATGATTGACTTAAAACAGCCAAAAGGATTAATATGGCTCCATACCTTGTTCATTGACTTCATTTCACGATAAGAATTTGTTCGCTAAAACTGCCCGATTTCTCCTCATAGGGAATCGGCGAGTAAAAATCACTTAGAAAATTTCTTTTTTATAAGAAAATCCAAACTCGTCGCACTTCAGTTTCAGTGTCCTGGCCAACTGAGGTGGTCCGCAGAAAAATACTGTAACTTTGCCCTTCTTTTGCTGAGCGATTTGACGAAATACCTGCAATGAAAATAATTTTACTCGTAAAAATGCAGAGCAAACATAACTACTTATTTACTATGTAGGTGCTGTGTAAAAATGCGTTTTTCGAAAGCTTTCGAAATGTGCTCAGTAACTTCATCGCAATTTTGTTCTAAAATTTGGCAATAATGTAAAACATAAATGCTCACTTTGTTCCAGTTGGGCCTTCCCGCCTGGGTGCGGGTCTTGAGTCCCGTGATGAGATCCCGCTTCTCTTTTTCGTGCAAAAGGTCAAGGGCCAAATGAAGTCCCACAGCCTTCATGTCGGTTTTCTGCAACGCTGATGTGATGTACATGTGCATGTCCAGAAATCTCTCCATGGCACCACCCTGTTCAGCTTGCTCAATTTCTAGTTGAGATAGCAGGTTTACAAACCATTCAAAAGACTTCTGGTCTCGATTGATCCAAAAGAAATCCACCTGAAAGATGAGACGTTAGCGTCATGTGACCTAACCAAAAATCAATGGTCAAATGCTAATTGGTATATGATTGTTACCTTTTTCAGACTGAGGTAGCTTCCTGGTAGTTCGCTCGTCCATCTGTACTGACATTTGGGGCAGGAAAGCCTGGCGTCCCAGTATCTTCGCATTATACTTTGCAAAATGCTGGCAAATGGAGTGACGCCAATACCGGTGCCGATGAGGACTGCATGCTCGGCTCTGAATATGTGACTGGATGGGGCGCCATAAGGACCATCAATAATTACCTATAATTTTACGTTAATACAGAATGTTAATAGTGTCAACCAAGACCTAGTTTCATGCTCAAAATAATTTTTACCTGAATTTTAAAGTCGTAGTTCTCGTATTACGTCATCACAAATTCGTCATTCTCAGACCCTCACCCATAAATTATGATAATCAGTTGCCAAAAAATGTCGAATCAGGCGAATTTTTTTACAACTTAAATCAGAAATGATGAGTTGGATCGCAAACCCACAATTAATTAAATTCAATAATTGAATTGAATAAATTCAATTTAATTTTATTTAACATTTTTAATTTTAAGCTTAAATATATGCATGTTGTTAAAATCCATTATTTCAGATAATGCTTTCATAAAATTTTCATCTTCAGCAATCCTTATTTTAAATTGAATTTTATTTGTATATATTTTTAATTTAACCAAATTTAATTTAAATGAAATAAGTTCGATTAAATTAAAAATACATGTATTACACATGTATATAAAATTAAATTTAAAATAACGAAACGCACATTTTTTAAGAAAAAAAACGCTCTAGGCGAATTATGATTCATCATTTGGCTACCTTCGCCTCCCTCCCTCCTAAGACGGAGGCATAATACTTGAAAAGTCCCCAACGAGCAAATATACAATAAATTTCGAAGCCATTTAATTGTTTGTTACTATCAAAATACTATTAATATCATTGTCTCGCATTGCCTCAAAAAGAAAACACTGTTGTGGAATTGTTGTGGAATACGTGGAATTGTTTTCAAGAAAAGTGGTTTATTTATGAAAATTTAAGCATTTAAATTAATATTTAACTTACGTCCAAAGGTTTTTCTCCAGAATCCTGGTCATAGCAAACCATGGTGTCCAAGGCGTTCGTATTTTGCATTCTGACAACTGGTCCAGACTCATCCGCTGCCTTAAATGACACGTTCACCTGAATCTCCCCGAGATTCTCTGTCCCTGATGATACCGTAAGTAAAGCGGGAGATTCTGGTTGCTCGCTGACCACTTGAGCATCGTCGGTTCCATCCCCAGATTCATCTTCTTCTTGAATCACAACAGAGGTCAGCCCTGGCATTGGCAAGCTCTTCGGTTTACGTCTCATATGTCGGAAGCTCTGACCCATTGACCTAGACCGGACGCAGATTTGCTGACCGCCTTCTGGAGCCGAGCCCCGGCGGTTAGCGCCCACCTGATGAGAAGCCGTTCGAACCAGTCTGGAACGACTGTCAGGGAAAAATTATTCAAAATATCAGTAAAAATTTGATGATCGATCGCTATTTTCAACCAGGGTAGGTTAAAAGGCTTTACTTCGGTTAAGTCCCTGCTCCAAACGCACCCATCGGCACTTTTGGAGCAGGGGCTAACTAAAATTGGGCTTCTCCTAACTGCTCGTAGGCTGGCAGTGTTTGCCTGACGGTTAGGGGCAGCTATAGCGAATATTACTTTGTTTGGCTAGTTTATCCAAGGCTAGCAAGTTTGGTTAGGTTAAACACAAAATTCCATTGAACATGTTAAAATTAAAACTCACTTAGCCGATTCTTTATCCAAGACAGGGAGTGATTTGGTGGCTGAAAGTGGTCGTTTTTTGTAAATGCCCGTACTATCCGAAATGGTGGTCGTTGATATTTGATCCCCATCTCCATTTTGGGCTCCGTATCCAATGTTTTCATATCCTTGGGCGTTGGGGCTTTTGCTCAGATGGGCATCTCCATTGATGGGCAGCTTCTTCTTGGCGCTGCTCCTTATATACCTGCTACCCCGACTAAAAATACTCCTGGGGAAGAAATAATCGCAAGTTTGTCACATATTCTTAAGTTTTAAATGCTTGAAGATTTAAACATTTATTCTCTCCACCTTCTCTTGTTGCCTCCGTCGTGGATCTCAACCGTAGTGGCGTTCCTCGCCTCGATAACTTTTTCCAACTGCTTGTTAATGTGGTTGTGAAGCTGATTTGTCCACTCTCCAACGCCACGAATGTGTAACCAGATAACATCTTTAGATAAAAATTAAAAATCAGTTAAAATACAATAATATAAACTAATAATGAATTTTATTCTGGCCCTAGCTGAAATATTCCTCTCGTGAGAAATTTTCTTACTGATTACCATATGACAATAGAAATAGGGGTTTTTAATTTTTGATACTATATTTATCCGATGGGCTCTTATACAATTGTAGAGCATTTATGCTTGTTTTGATCAAAACATCTCAAAACTATTTGTTGCGATAATTGCAAAATATACAGACAAAATCCAATTAGACAAAGCTACGGCAACTACAGAAAATTATGAAATTTAGGTTGTTAAATGCTATGCCAAGGTGACTACACCACCTGAAAAATCAGGAAATCAACTTAATCAAGAAAGTCAGAAAATTAAAATCTAGGTGGGAAAAGTCAGGGAATTATCAGGGAATCAGGGAATCAGAAATAAGTGAAGTTTTCATGGAAAATCAGAGAATTTTAAATGGGTTGGCTGTGTGCTGGAAAAAATTAAGATACACATTTTTGCATTAGAGAATTCGCAAGTCAATTGGATGTTTATAGTTAGCAACTTGTTCAGGGGCGTTTATCAATAAAATGATCAGGAAAATTAAAAAAGATCAGGGAAATTTAAGCCACCGTGACATTGAAATCAGGAAAATATCATGGAAATAAAAAAAACAATGTGTGGTCACAAATACTGATTTATATATGTGAATGCCAGCAACGCCGCATAGAAAAATGCGAATTACCATCTTGTTCAGGTGCACTGCTGATGGTAAATGGATGCCACTCGTACTTTGCTATGGTAGGAACTTTGATGAAGACGTAATCGCCAGGATGAAAGTGAAAATTAGGAGGTCGCTTGATCACTAGATGAGTTACCTGCAAATGGTAAATTAATTAATTTAAAATTGTACATAGCCTTTAAACTAAAAATGCTGTCAATATTTGAGCATTTGAGGGAGGATTACTTTCCCCACAAACGTACCTTCGATGGCAAAAGGACCGCTTCCTCGATGTAGGTACGGCCATAACCCGTTCGACGCTGCACAAAACGCAGCATCAACTCAATGGCGAATATTGTACCTGGCACAATGAACCACTGCCAAAAACGAGGGCCATGAACGAAAGTCAGAATAAAAAATGCGATGTACAGACGATGAGTCCAATAGAACACCTGCAGAAAAAAAATTTGAGTTATGACACAAAGTCACCGTTAATTCAACGCAGAAAGCTGCTCTTCATACCTCAAAATTTCCATTTTTTCGCACGAAATTCTGCGAACAGATAACCATGATGACCAGGACGACCAGAAGTGCCACCCCTGTTGGAAAAGCAGAGCCGCCTATCCAGCCAATCCCAGTCGCAGTTGTGAACAGGTATTTGATGACCAAATCTCGGACATCGTCTTCGTCATCTTCAGCTTCTCTCGCTATGACAACTAAACAGAAGCATTCAATTTATTACAATCCAGCTTCCAAGAATTCGATAAAACATTAGGCGATTTTCGAGTTATTTACTTAGATTGATTATGTGGGCGATGGTGTGACCCACGCTGTAGATCACAATTAGCCAACCAGTCAGCTTGTGGAAATAAATATGCTCGTCCAGCGGGATGAACGAACTCACGCCTAGGGCCCTCAGCAAGGTGATGCACTTGCGAAGCATACACACCAAGATAAACATGCACGTAAAATTCAAGCACTGACCTGAAACAGAACGAGAATGAATTGAGGAGAAAGTTCAAACGACAAGCTGTGATTAATCAATAACTTGGGCTTTCCGCTTTGAAGAAATTTCAACTTTCCTGACTTTTTCAGGTTAATCTGTTAATCTGGGACTAACATACGACTATGTGAAGTTACTTCAACATTTTGGTATGCCGTGTTTGGTACACTGTTACATGTACGCAGCATGCATAGGCGTGCGCAAAGGGTGGGCACAGATGGGCACGTGCCCCTCCCTAATTTTTGCTGGACATGTCATTCTAGATACACTGCAAATGTAGAATGATATTTATATCAATTAAAATAGACAATTTTTTACAGTATTTCTTTAAAAAAATTTTGCTTTCGGCGATCTCTGCTGGTTACACTATGAAACACATTTTTTTGCAGAAATATGTGCCAAAATCCAACAACTTTGGTTTTGTTTTTTCAAATATTTTCGCTTCCGGCGTTCTTGTAAATTATTAATCTTGCTAAACATTTTTTTACAGAATTTTTCTAAAAATTTCGTTTGCGGCGCTCCTTAACCCATCATTTGTGCTCTAGTTTTCACAAATATTTCACCTACGGTGTTATTGGTGACTTCGTATTCGTGATGTATTAGAAGAACATTTCCCTCACAATTTATTTCATAATTTCCATTTTTCAAAAACATTAGGAAGATACTTGTATATGAAAAATCCATCCGTTGTGGTATAGTTTTTTAAAAATAAAATTGCCTTCATTGTTCCCTTAATTGTTTAAGTTGCTTAAATCATTTTTTTCCTAGAACTTTGCATTAACTCAATCATGGATAATCTTCAATTTCCAATAAGTTTCACCTACGGGGTTCTTAAATTTGTAATAATACTAAACAAAGTTTTCTTTAGAAATGTACATGTATGTGAAAACCAATGAATTGAGATGTTGGTGGTCAACAAATGGGGGGGGGGGGGATGTCCAGCGGCCTGTGCCAACCTCGATTCTCAATGGCAGCATGGCAGTGATGACATTGCAAATTTAAATATTTTTCAATGAGAAATTCAAGAAGAAAAACGTGGAAGTTTCAAGATCATACCACATCCCCGAGCAAGTTGCACCCAAATGTTGCTGTCGCGATACTGCCACATCCGAGACACGAAAAGAGCCAAATTGAGAGCGAGGAAAGCGAAGAGGAATATCAAAAAAACGTTGTTGTTCTTCATGTATTGCCAGCTCAGTTGGTGAGGGGTGCTGTCTTTCAGCTTCTGGCATTTGGTTTTCACCACTGGTTTTGGTGGCACCAACCACTTTTCTATGCTAAAATTTGAAAACGAAAAGGCAACATTAGGCCACTGTTGAAGCGTCAATCACATGTCATGGGTCTTCAGGAAACCCGACCTGTAAGAAAGATTTTCCAGAAGTCCATCGTGTTTCTCCAGCTGGGCTTTCAGGGCCTCGACCGTGATGGCGCCAGTGTCGTTGGGATCGGCATCTTCGAATAAGGCGGTGGTCAAGTCGTCCAGTTGCTCTTCGCTGAATTTCATGCCGTTTTCATCCATGCAAGCCTGCATGACCTTCCGCAGTTCAATCATCTGGACGCGTCCATCGCCTGTAGAATTCAAAGAAATTCATGACCCAACTCCAAGAATATGCCACGTGCGACTTGAAGAAAACAAAACGGTCAGTCACCATCCAAGTCGTAAATATCGAACAAAAATTTGATTTTGTTGTCCATGCTTTGCCCGGAGAACTTGCTGACCCCGTCCAAGAATTCTTGCATGGACACGGTGCCTGATCCATCTCTATCGAAGATGTGAAATACCCTTTCGGTGAAGAAAACCTGATGAAAATCATGCGAATTAGCATAATGTGGCGTCAATCAATTTGTGCCAAATATCAAATAACTACATTTTTGGATCTGATGATTTTTCGGAAATTTTCCAACGTAATTTCATTGTTTGCGGTGCAGTTTTCAGCAAAGAGCTTCGTTAGGTATTCGAGATTTTCCTTCGTCAACGACGTCTGCGCCCTAAAAATAATGAATAAGAAAATACTATTTTGCTAAATAACAAAACACGTTTAGTAATTATCAGTCTGAAATAACCAAAAATCAATTCATTAGGGATTTTTTACAACGAATTTATTATTGATGTTCTAGCCTTGTTATCGAATTTTTGGTAAAACATAGTTTTTCACCAATCCCTAGGCAACAACCTCAAGTTTTCTTTAACGATTTCTTATCGATTTGTTGAAAATTTATAAGACAGAAAACTTAAGTCTTATGTGTACACCTTCCCTACGCTGGGGGCTTCCCCTAAAAGCAAGTAAGCTTGGCTGGGCAGCTTGTAAATTGTTTTGATTTCCTAACCTAACCTGACCTAAACTAATCCAACCTAAGCTAACCTAACCTACCGTTATATACCTGGCTGCCTGATGTTATGACTATTATTAACTTTGTAATCAATATGCATGGACATTTTTATAACTGCAAGTTAATGTGGCAACAAAGAACTAACTTTGCAACTTATTTGTTGCCACATTAACTTGAATTCATTAAAGTTTCTGTGCATATTTGGCATTTTCCTAACAACTGATTTTTTCGATATGTTCTAATAATTCTTCATATGTACTGGCAATTTCTTCAACGGAATCATTATTATTATTATTATTATTATTCACCATAAATGTTTTGTAGTTGTTCTTCGGGCCAATCAAGTTCAACATGAATTTCTAGCATACATTCTCTTACACAAACATTATTACTTACAAATTATTCAATGAATACTTTTTTGGAAGACGAGCAACAAGTACAATCCTGCTACACCACTTATGTGAGACATCAACAAAAAATATTCTTATACTTACTGAGCAACTGTGAGTTTCGCGATAAGATCCATGGCCTCTGTAATTGTAACGACATTGTCACCATTTTTATCCATAAGTCGAAAAAGTTTATCCAACAACTGGAAAATACGATTGCAAAACAAATTTGTTAAGAATGCTTTTGGAAAATAACCTTCTGGAGATCTTGAATAGCGTCAAGTGAATGAAGGGCAGTACTGATGAAGGGAAACCAAGGGTACACCGTTTAAATTTATCTTTTCTCTTTCTCCCCCTTTAATTTTTTTGGTCAAACTAGGGAAGATTACGGTAATACAGACTGCAGACATTTTGGGCGTTCACTTTGTTTGGAAAATAAGTTTTAGGGTAACTTTCCAGATGGTGTTCCTCAGGCATCATTGAAATTGGGAAGAATACTTTGGTTTCGAGAGAAGGGTTTAGGAGGGGTCGAAACCGAAAAGTTAGCTAAAGTCGTGAAAATCAATTTCATTCCCCTTTTCTTGGAAACCCAGACTTGTGGTGTGAATTGCAAACAGTACTCATGGTGATTACTTAGTTGAGGAATTCTTGGTTTAGTGATTGGATAACCACATGTCGAATAACCAACAACATGATTTTGCACAAATGCTCTTAATTTCTAGTAAATTATATGCCATGAATTAAATCGGTTCATTACACGCCAGACAAAAAATGATAATAACGTACCCCTTTGGTAGCAAAAATTCTGCCAAATACTGGCGGTGAAATGAATTGCTCAACTGCAATGGCAAAAGTTGCGGTTTCCAAAACTTCGCAAAACTGGCGTCCTCTTTCATCCCTATACGAAAATAAAGAATAATGTAAAATTACATCACAATACTTTAAAAAAAAATATTAATGCAGCGTGATAATTTTACTCCAACACTCATACCATATTTCGAAAGCTTAAATATTAAATGATCCTAATTAACGTAACTGTTCTACATAATTATATGGTAATTGCGTTCTCAGAAGTCTCAGAACAACTGAATTTGTCAACACAAAGACAATTTAAAAAATAAATATTTATATTGTACATAATTCATCAGGGATGTCAGTGAGAAGTTAGGCTGTGGCCCATTTTAACAACTGCTAGCCTTGGTGGTTATAAAACTGGGGAAATCTTGTAACGGCACCAACGAATTTTGTTAACGTGTAGACCAGTTTTACAACTATTTTTTGTTTTTAATTTTTAAGATTTTTGTTAATGTTTAAAAATTAAAAGCGAAACCATATTTCAAAAATGAGAAATACACCATAGTACTATTCCAAACGTTTGAAAAATATCGATATTATCCGAAATCAGGTTACACTCGAACAGTGCTACACATATTTCCCAATTTTTTTTCATATTTTAAAATTTAAATTCCATATTAGAGTAACACACTAAGCTATTTCAGAAATTGTATACCAGAATGTTCCTCATCGTCTGGTGTTGTTCCAAAAGTTTCAAAAATTATCCATGTTATCCAGCATCTGATTAGCTTCGAACAGTGAAAGACATTTATCAAAATTTACCTCAGTTTACACCTATATTTCGCAATTTTTTTTGAGCATTTAGTAATGGTTTAAAAATTTAAATTCCTTATTATAGTAAACCCCATAGCAATTTCAGAAATTTTATACCAGAACGCTCATAATCATCCATATTTTTGTTCCAAATGTTCCAAAAATTATCCAAGACATTTATTCAAATTTACCCTAGTTTACCCACATTTCCAAACTTTTTAAAATATTATTAATTAAAGTTTTAAACTTTTAGATGCCTTATTATAGTGAAACCCCATTTCAGAAATTTTATACAAGAATGTTCATAGTCGCATAATCGTATAGTGTAAATCCAATCCCAAACGTTCTAACCATATCCATATTATCCAGAATCAGATTACTCCCATATATCCAGAGTTTTTTAAATTATAAATTACTCGCATGCGCCACAGTGTACATAGCTTGGAGGGCCGGTCCAGCCCCCCAAGTTGAAAGCAAAGCTTACGTGCGTCTAAACAGGATTTAAGTAATCGTATACTTGTCCAAATTATTTCCAACGGGTATTTCAGCAACCTTATAAAATATATTAGAAATTGAGGGCGAGTCTGGTTTACATTTAGTTTTTTCTTTTCTTTTAATACAACAACAAGGGCAAGAAATCTTCCCCTATAGGTAGGCCTGCGCTCCTCGAGGCGGGCTAAGAACTATTTTACCTTAATTTATTTTAATTTCTTTTTAACTTCTTCCGTCATTATCTCAGTGGGTAAACTGACGTCATCGTTTCAGATGCAGTTTTAATCCAGGCCAATTTCGGCAATATCAGATAAGGCGTGACGTAATGACGCTGACAAAAATGAAATTACGAAATATCGAGCATCAATCACTGACCACCGTTATTAAATTAGTCACGATATGAGCCACTAATAAACTGGAAATCTAGATATAATTAAAAAATGCATTGTCGGAAAATTGCGTTTTATCTTCACAGCGCGAGCTCAATTGAACAATTTTTTGTAGCCATTTACAACGTACAGGTTAGCATTGAATAAAGTAAATTTTTGGCAATGTAACTGGCAGTTAGTGACGTGCAACACCGCAATTAAACTCATTCATTACTCGAAGGAATAGATAGAAGAATGAGGACCTTGGTCAGATTGACAAGTTGCAAATATAAATCTGATCATACAGGTGGTCATACTTGTGTTGGACGAAGACATTTTAGTATTATGTAATTATCGTAATTTTGTGATTTTAAGACCCCCGGCCCCTACTAACGTTGACGTAATTAGTCATCAACCAAAGAAATTTAGAATTGAGCGAATTTTATTTTTTCTAAAAATTTCGAATTCAGCAAAATTTTATAAAAAATTATATAAGATACGATGAGTTGTAGTCCATAGTTGTATTTATATAGCAATATTTTGGAATTAAAGGAGTTAAAGAAACTAATTTTATGGCAGCGTTACCAGGATTTTTAAATTTATTTTTTTAAATATTAAAATATACTTAAAATATGAACAGGCATTCTTTTTATATTAAACAATGCCGAGGCGACATTTTTTGCAAACCTGGATAACAAATGAGGTGATTTTTATCAAATTTTATATAAAAAAAAGCCAATTTGGTTAACTACCATCCTCCCTAAGGTGATGACAATACTTGAACGTCCTCTTATTTTACCAATTAAACTAATGAAAGTTAAAAACGAGCTTGGTGATATATACGACGTGTATTTTGTTTCTTCACCAAAGGTCCCAAAGCCACACTTACAAACTTGAACCTTTGGATACTATTTTTTTAAACATAGTGCTAAGCATTTTTTAAGATCGAAAATTCTGTTCTATGAGCAAAATACTTACAAAAGGAGGCCTAAGCAGGGAAATTTCAAAAGGCTGGTCTACAGCGCACTGGCAATGTTAATCCAATGGTAAAATTCCACATTATTTTATCGCTCAATTGCTATTCCAATCACAATGTGGTGCAACTCTTAAATAGCCGAAACTCGAAATGGGGTGTTCACTGTCTGATGCACTGGTCTATACCAAATTTCCAACAGGACTGCTTAGCTGGGACAGCCTAGATTCGCGATATAAATGAACGAAATGGGTCAGTGCAAGTCCTCAAGCAACACATTTTTTTTAAGAAAGCCCTCCGAATAGCATTTATCCCACTCTCGCTTTCTTGAATTATTCGTCAAGCAATTTTCCTTCGTTCACTTTACAAAGGGTAGGCAAGGAGTCGTGTTTGCAAATCACAACCACAAAATAACAAAATTAGCACTCAGTTATAATATTTCCCCCGCAGCTGTCTGCCCACAAACCGTTGTTTTATAACACACAGCTGGTTCAGTCGTATATTTGTGTGCTTTCAAAGCTGAAATTTCTATAAAACGGTTTTTTAAAACAAGTCATGAGGTACACGCTTTAAGGCGCAAAATCAAGTATTAAAGCTGTAGCTGACCATAATTACGGTTATTATGAAACTGACCGATAATTTAGGAAAGATCAATCAATCTCGTGAAAGATGCGAAGAAATTAGCTAATCAATACCTTTGGTAATTTATGAAGCAATATTGAATGTGAGAAATATTATAAAAATCAACATTGGAGAAATCCGTCATCAGTATCATATGTAATATAAAAAGACAAAATGCGGGATATTCCTAGGCAATTATAATACTGGTGGGTTTCCAGTCTACATGTGATACAACTACAAAATACACTGAATGCTGTATTATTTAAAATAATCGTAACTATTAAGCTTTGTCCATAGCTAGGAATGTCCTCAACAGATGTCCTCAAAATGTTTCCACATTTCTAGCTAGGATACATTTTGAGAAATCTGATTCCAGAAATCATATTTCAAGGAAACATAACATAGGTGTGGACAAGGCTTTACAAACATATCTATAGGGGACGTTCAAATATTCGTGATTTTTAGAACCCCAACTACTTGTAGTGACGACATTATCATTGACCAAAAAAAATCAGAATTGAAATCTTTTCATCAAAATTTGAGTTTTAATAAAGAGTTTTAGCCACAAAAAAGCATATTTTCCACAGTATAAGGTGTAGGCGAATTTGTTTAACAAATTTGATCCAATGTTTTATAAAACAGTAATGATCAATGTATCTGACACTCCCCCCGCCAAAAAAAAAAATTGGACTGCGCTGCAAATTATCATTATATCGAGTTTAATGTCGCCTCAACTTCTGAAGAAGAAATGTGAAATGCCTCTTCCTACTCAAAAATACAGTCTTAACTTAATGTCAAAACACCGTTGCAAAACATTGTAACCATAAATAAAGTGAATGGTCTGATAGAAAATTGCATGTACAATAAAGAAAGTGAATGGTCTAATAGTTCGACATGTGCAATAATCTGAAAGAACTCTTATAGACATGACAATTTGCATCCGTGTGGTGGTAGTTTTTTCCCTGTTACTTCAGTAATTTAGTTACTTGTTATGAAAACAAGTCATGGTTATAATTTTATTGAAGATACACGTGTAACGAAATGTTTGACGTTCCTGTACCCCCTCCCTTCCAAAACCTCTTGATATGTAAAATGTAAAATCTTAAAAACCTAGAATAACAACAACAACAATAATAATAATAATAAAAACCCGGATATAAAATTTACATTTCCGAGTAATAAGCTAAAATTGTTCGTAACTCGTGCTTTTCATTGCGAATGAATTTCATTAGGTTAACTTATTATTAATTCCGCTTTGCCAATACCTCAAAATTCCTTCATAAGCTTAGGCACGTAGCAACATACTAGGAAGATAAAACCATCCATATAATTTATACAGAAAATAGAATTTTTCGGAAACTTCTAAAATCGGCTCAGTTGAAACTTACATCGAACAAATGCAAGATGCCGCATTGGTCACCTGTGGTTAGTGAAGACAAGGCCGTCCTCGGAGTAATTTATGTTTCTACGTGCAGTTGGAGAAAGCTTTCGAATAGAAAAAAGAGTGCTAGATTTTCTTAATTTTCATGCATGTGTTTTTCGGTTGCTTTATTTTCTGCGAAACTGAGATAAAATTACCAAAAGCTGGTCCAATAATCAACGATGCAATATAGACAAGTTATATGCCCTCATTTTTTGGTTCGATTTTCACTTTTTTTCTCCATTTTATCGGTCAACATATATACTAAAACAGGAATCTCGCAAGAATTAAGAGGGAAAATGCATAAAATATCGAGAGAAAAAAACAAGTTTTGAAAAATATATTGGAGACGATATAAGCTTACATGTATAGCTTGTGAAAATTGTCCTGGTTAATTGAGTTGTTGGTCAACGGATTCAGGTTTCTGTCACGTTGACTTACGTCACTTATCGCCTACGCATGCGTCCCGCTGATTTGTGACTTAAAATTTTTAACTGACAACCAAAACAAATGCTGTTGGTGATGATGACGATCATGTAACAATGTTAATTGTCGAAAAATATAGATCGAAAATTAGATCCGATACCTTTCGAGATCCTATTCAGTAGATTACACTTTAATACATGTATAATAAATTACCAGCTGTCATCCCTTGATTACCGAAATGCCGAAAACGTTCTCACCTCTCAGAACCAACTGGGCAGAGGCCAACTATTTCCAACAGTGCAGATATTATCAATTTTATTATCACAACTAATGAGTGAAATAAAAAATAATTAAGACAGCTATGCAATGTGGCACTTGCATCAATTTAGCATCAATATTTCAACTTACAGAACAAAAAAGTCAACTATTTTCTGTAAATCAATAAGTTGATCATCGGGTATATTGTTTGTCTTAGACCTTAATATTAAATTCACATAAAAATAAGAAATGTGCATATCAGTGAAAATTTCACTTTGTTAATACATGTACAGTAGGTAGAGTGTCCCAATGCCTATCTTGGTGTTTGATGTTCCATTTCGTGTTTTTTTTTTTTATAAAAATTGATAATAATAATAAAAAATAAGCATTTTCGTTGGCCTGAAGGACAGCATGAACCATTCCAATGGCCATAATTCAATAATTCTTAACATTAATGCTCTTTTACTAATTTTAGCACAATTTATAAAATTGGGTCTTCTCTGACCCATATTGATAATCAATGTACGAAAAATATGTTGGGTTTTTCCAGAATTAAACCTAATAAAATTTTAAATACTTGCACACATACATTATTTTCAACTCTTTAAAAATAAAGCAGTATACAAAATCAATTTCCAATAAGGTGTTTTTTTACTAAAGCTAAAAATAGCTACATGCATTAGAATGAAGTATTTTAGAATAATAATTTTAACGAAGTAAAAATATTTGTGCAATTTATATACCCATGGATAGATTTTAGAAGCATGCTGTAGTTGTTGTTCAGTGGATGAACAATAAAGTTGCGACGTCAAAAACTGACTCCAGGCCATCGACACAGGAGGGGGTAGTGGGCAAATCCCCTGTTTTCCACGACATCTAACGGTAATTGTGCAACTATGTGGGAATTCTAAAGTGCCAAATGCTCACGCGAAAACGTCAAGGTGATTTCAATATCACCACCAACTTGTTGACGAAGAGAAAAAAATAAGTATGCAATCCCCACTCTGACTTGGGTTAGTAGGTTAAAGAAGCTTAACCATTTGTTTGAAATGAAAAACGCTTTGATCCCCAGCAATGGCAAACTTAGGTGCACTAAAAGGATAAAAAGATCTATAGTACGTAATGTACCAGGTTAAGAGTGCTAAATTTCACTCTGCCCTCTAATGCAGGTTTATGAACCTGATAACTTGTTTAATATAGGAAGGTACTAATACGCTTACATGTGCAAAAATTATAGTACGTGCGCAGATTTGCACGTGCTCACACAGTTTCAATTTTGAATTCTGTGCCTAAATTCGTGTATTTTATAGTAACTATTATACGTGTCATTTTCTATAGATATGTTTTTCGAATAATAGTGAATTTACAACTTACACCATTCAATAGGTACCCTTAATAAGACTACTTAATAATATGAAAAATCTTAGCCAAATTTTATATGTACAAATATTCTATGCAGCAGTAGACAAGTAGTAAATCGACTATGATGCCTATAGAGGGCAGAGTGAAATTTAGCACTCTTAACCTGATACGTATTAGTTGCATGCAACGTATTTTTCACATTTTAAAAGACTGTTTAAAAGCTGGAAAAGGGTTAGTTGTTTCGCAGGTAGCCACTGAGGTTTTTAAAGCATGTCATGATATAAACAGCCATAGCACGAAAATATGATAACAGTTTTTGGATGTCCCCTTAAAAACTGGAAAATATTTCAAAAATAATACTAATGTCTACATTAAAGCAGGCATTTACATAATCCAACGATTTGCCACGAATGAGTGGCCATGTTTGTAAACATGATATTGATCTTTAATATTTTTATTGGTCAAGGACTCGAGAATACCGCACATCTTTGCCAAATTCGAACCAATCACAATTGGAAAAATATCAACAAATTCTGGCCAGACAGTCCAAACCAGACATATTTTGGCACTTTCGAACGGGTAAAATTGTTTGGTTAGTTTGATGGTTATATGCAAGGACATGTCAGAGACTGGTCCAAACGAGTCATAAACCTTTCGCTATCACGTTAGGACCATGTACATGTAGATTATCAGAAATATATTGACGGATCAGTATCTGTATAGTTCAATACGATGCTATCATCATCTAAACCCCTATACATGTATTCTGCTATTATATATTTGAGTATAACCAGTATGTACTCCCTCCCTCCACCTTGGACGTCGTTTATGCACAACCCTCTACAAATTATAAAAAACTAAAGTCAATTAAACTTATCTGCAATTGCCAATTACGAAACGTCTTGCAATATAAAATATAGGGCTGAAATTTAATTTATTGCACCCTCAGTAAACTGAATGAACTGCTTTGCCCCAGTCAGTTTTTCTTCAACAGTATGATCTAATTAATTTTTATTATACGAAATGATTAACATATGCAAGCTTTGTTGCGGATCCGAATGTAATTTGGGACTGTAGTATCTAACACAGTATTATAATCTTTATTAACTTGCGGGTGGGCGATTAAAGAGGTCTATTTGCATTATCGCATAAAATAAAATATGCAACATGACAACAACGGTGCCCGAATGCCGTTGAGAATTTTCCCTATTGCCTGATTGGCAACACAACCACGACGTAAACACTCAACTTAAGTGGAATCAAAAACTTAACAGTTCACACCACGCTGTTCAGTGAACTTCAATTTTAAAGATTTAGAAATCAAACACACCAAAATGTAGTTCAAAGTCACCAGTTTTTCATGTCTGGTCAAGTACAGGGTGGCCATAAAGTCCTTCCCTCATGACAAAAAATAATTTTAAATTACTGTTAGTTACGAAATGTTAGTTCGAAAATGGCATCCACATAGGGAAACCCTCAAGATGGTCACTTGCATCATAAGACCAAATCGCCAAACAGTGTTAATCGCAATTGCATGTACATGTACTGTAATAGTAAACTTTAGGAATACTACATTTTTTTTCAAAAATTGCTTTATATAACTTCGACAGTTTTTACAAAAAAACGTTTTGTATGGAGGACAGGAATTTGTGTTCACTCTGTATATTAATTTCTCAAATTTTGAACTCAAATGCATCTGACTGCAACTTAAAGTCACCAGTTTTTAATGTCTGGTCAAGTTATATATTCCGTTCTAAAGTCTAAATACATGCATGTTCATGTGCATATCCATGTTTTCCTGCATCCACCAAAATATTGGTTAATAATTCCTGTGTACCGCTAGGATGGTCCTTCGTTAGGGAGCCAACCTTAGTTTTTTCTGAGGCATTTGAAAATGAAATGCACGTAGGGAAATGAATGGCTTCCGCATTACACCAATTAAGAATCCCTGTGTTTTTACTGGATAAAATAACCAAAACATCACCCTCAACCGCAATAAACTAATGCATTTTAGTCCCTTAACTAAACCAATGTGTCATAAAATCATAAACAAAACCGCCCCTAAACGGCTCCCACGTATAAAAACATTTATAACTGACTGAGATTTTATATAAGGGCAGAAAACCTTGGCCTGGTTACTTAAATACTTAGACATGGCTACAAATTTGTATGCAACTGGAGAGTTTTTGGCAATCATGGGGCTTTCTCAAGGTGAAATTTATCATCCATTAATTAAAAATATCCAAATGTTTAATTGATTGTCGAGACTCATGTGATGGTTAAGGCATTTCGTGCATCTTTGTCATAAAGTTATTATAAAGTTTGTAATATTGATTGATGCCCCATTGGTTAATTAATAACTAATTATGAGACTCACGTAAGTCGTTGGTGAAAAGGTTGTAAAAATTCATCTTGGTCAATGAGTCCGTCTCCGTCCTCGTCAAACAATTGAAAGAAATTATTCAGGAAGTTCTGTAAAACAAAAACAGGAAACATTAAACCCATGTTTACCAACACCAAAACTTACAAATTAAGCGTACTTGTAGTCTAAAAATTAATTGCAATATAAAATTTCTCGTAACTCAGCAAAGACACCACCATTATTAATGCGAAATTACTGATGCAAGATACATACTGTACATGTTTAACCTATCAAAAGTACAAGCTATGACATGTGCTTTCAGAAAATAAATTCAACTTGCATTTAAACGAAATGCTCATTAAATTGTACAGAGCTGCCTGAGAAGTGGCGTTATTTTTAAGATTTCCCCCCAAAAAAATACTAATGATTTAAGATTTACTGAACATGCAATTACTGACTTCACGTTTCACCACATTGTTTTCAAATAATAATTAAATTCTACTGCAAAAATCCATATTGGTGGACGAGCTTTCAAAATGCCATTATTTATTGAAATACCTTATAAGAATCCCAATTAAATTAGGTGACTTAAAACCATTACCTATGATCAGTTGTTTTTCTCTTTTTTCAAAACATTTCACTATTAAGGCCTTTTTGTCAATGATTTTTCAATGGCGCATGTCCCATATTAATAATTATAATTTCAGAAAATAATTTTGCATAAAAATCTTAATTGGGTCTCAACCTTGTGTTAGTTACATTTTTGTAAAAAAAAAATTATTTTAGAAAAATTGATTTTTTCAAATACACGTACATTTTCTCTGCCCAAAGCTCACACACTTCATTCTGATGATGGTTATGTAAAATGTCCACAAAAAGAAAACTTGCCTTTAAATTTACAAGTAAACCTTATAGGCAGTATCACATTAAAATTTATACTGATTTTAATACATGTATTTACAGTAAATCAACAACGCAACAAGAATGTAGGTAAAACATCTAAGATGCCCTAAGGGTAATGGGAGGACTTCCTGTTTCTCTGACGTCGTAGGCGCACGGAAAATACCCCCAATCACGCAATATATCCTTCAAGTCTAAGTGGATTGCGACAATGTTATCATCTTAGCAGAATACCCTATGCACCTCTCGGACTTACCAGAAAGGCACCACATTATTTACGACATCACAGATGCCAAATGATAATTTGATCGTTTATATCATCCGGAGATGGACTTAAAATGCAAAACTGACGTATCGCAAATTGCTTCCAAGATTGACAGCATAACATTTGCCAAACCCTCATTATATGCAAACTAATAAAACTGACTGATGATTTATTTCCCCAGGCAGCGAAGCCTATCGTAGTAATTAACAGGATGAAATGGTTTTACTTATCAATACAATGGATGTAACGTTTAAGCAAAAAACGGTTTTTCCCTCATGATAGCCCATGTGCAATTTCAATGATGCCAAATTGGTTTTCCCTAACGAAAAACATGGAAATATCACAAACTCGAACTTTTGGAGAATAAGATCCATGAACTATGACGAAACGTTTCCCCGGATATGGTGGTATCCAAAATTTATTCCATGGTTTCCCAATGTGCCATTTATAAGAAAGCTATTAATAGATGTACATGATATTACAACATATTCGTTGTCTTTGGGATATCAACAAAGATTTATGTGTAATTTAACAACTGCTTGTCGTACAGGTAGTTAACATGATCGATAAATCCGCCAGGATGCAATAGGTTGGCGTAACGTTACGTCAAGTGTTACAGAGATTTTTGATCATAATTACTCCCTTAATAAATATCGTTCTATGACGATCGAGTGGGATATATACGTTACTGTAAATTATTTACGGTGAATTTTTTAAGGAAAACGTTTCTGAGAAAATAAAATAACTGAACTTAACAAAAAAAACTGCTTTTTATAATTAAATGGCTTTTTAATATGTTAAAGAAATTTATTTCTCGTATATGAATCGACATTTATCTACTTTAGTTATTTTATTTTCTTAGAAAACGTTTTCCTTTATAAACATTGCTTTAAAAATAAGACCTTAGTATTACTAATACGAGTGATTTTTTTCCATCTCATGACATTCTGTTTAAGCTTTGTCTCTTAGGTTATCAAACTTGGTAATTTTACGATTTTTTTTAAGAATAAGCGAATAAGGAAAGTAACGTTACAAGAGCACATCCTCTTACATCCTCTTCGTCTAATATTCTAAATATTTTTGGAGAGAAAAAAGGAAATTTACAAATTTCTTGTAATTTTTCAATTAAATTCTGTGATTTTCTCACTAATTATTTCCCAAACCGGAAGCTCGCCATCTGGTGCTGTATTGATACATGAATCGTGTATAGTTCATATTGCAAAACATCAAATTCCAAACAATACTTTACATAGATTTTATAGGTGGACAAGGTAAGAAAAGGGGCGAACACGTGCACATAACGTGTACATTCGAGTTAATCATGGTAATTACGATATCCACTTTAAACGAACTATTGGCTTTCTTTAATTAACTAAATACAATTAATTCTCGTATGTAGATTAATTATCTCGAATGTGTACATGTTCGCCTATATTCATAGTGGTTATACCCCGTCTAAAATTTATGTAAAAGATTGAACAAAAATTGATGTTTTTTGATATATGGTTAGCAATTAATACAGCACCTGATGAAGCTCTGTAATGAAAAAGCGAAATTTGCCTTAAAATCCGTCATTTGTGTTCCAGTTTTTTTTTAAAACTCGCTTATGGAGTTGTTTATCGTGCATATTATTCACTTCATTATGACTAATTCATCATTTCTGATCTAATTTTCCGAAAAAGTTGGCTCAGTTTCGAAAAATTTTGGTTAATGATGAAGTTTCATCATTGTTTATCAACATGTTTATAATTTTTTTAAAGTCGCAATTTTAAAACAAACTTACTCGTGTAAAACTTTAAAACCCATAAGTTTTACACAATTTAGTTTGTTTTAAAAAAGTTACATTAAAAACAATAAATTATTAATACCACAATAATTAAATATAGCATCGGTATTTTCTAAACAAACGTAATTACAATCTTTACTGGGAAATTG
>JAQGAF010000386.1:0-54176 GCA_034687865.1 Kryphioiulus occultus
CAGAGTACAGACTGCAAATTCCAAACGAGTTTCGGTGAGTAATCTCGTTTGAAACGTCCTGTCTGAACGAGGCTTTACTGGCTTGAACTCCATCATTTGTGATCCAGTTTCGCAAAAATTTCGCCAAGCGCATTTTTGTTCATACCATTTGCTTCGTCATTGAATGTACGGTCTAAACATTCATCATTACCAATAGAATTTTAGAAAAGTTCCCAAAATTCTCCCGACATTAATGTTAGTCACAAAATCTATGCTGACGACAGAGACCTTGGGAATCGGGAGGTAACAGTGGGCTGGACTCGCGGTGCCTTCTGGGTACGCGCACGCTTTTTCAGCTTCGTCTTCCATTTCTGTCATTTCTATTCAATAAGTGGTCGTAAATTCACGCGCTTTTTTGCCCACCTCTCACGCGCCCGTAAGCACGCGGCACGGTCTTGCATACTACATGTACCGGTAGAGCGCTGGGCAGGCGCAGTGCGATCAGCTGCTGCTTCGAGTCTTTCTCTCCATCAGCTCCTCAGCTCTTCTGCTCTTCGCAGTCCGTGATTCGCTCTTGTGCCGCACGCGTTCGTGTCTTCCGCCTGCGCCGCCAAACCCTCTTCCCAACGCCGCCGCCGCCGCCTCCCTCGCTCCATGGGCTTTCGCTGGCTGCGGCTGACTGGGATGCTGCCCAGATCGGATACACTCAGGAGATAAAAACTCGCGTGCCATGCTATCCCAACGGGAAAATGGATAAAACGCTAAGTAAGTAATTGTGGGAAGCTGTACCCAGTCCCAACCTCAGAAACGCAAAATTGCGTTGCTCATTGTTGGAAATTACGATTTTTGAATCTGGAATCGAGGGAGGAAAGATTAATAATTGCTGAAATTAGTTTACAGATATTTTGATACATTGAACAGGATGACCTTATTAAGGATAGCTTGGATAGTAAAATTGCCAGACCATGCCCAACATACAAAATATTTTGAGATGTCTGCTCCTTTGGACTTTTAATAGGCGAATTTGCTGCTAATTAGGAATTGTTCTTCAGCTCTGCATTTATGGTTCACTTTTTATGACTTATTGAAGAAATTTTTCCTGTCAGGTGGGATGTCATTATTGCCATACTGACACTAAGTTATAAAAAAATTCGGATGATCGTCAGTAATGAGAATGGAACACCAATCTGCGCCCATTACACCATCAGTGTTACTGTCCAATTGGGATAAGTGTCAGTAATGAGAATGAAGAATCAAACCGTCAGTACTGTGTCCAGTTCACGATCAGTGTTACTGTCAATATTCCAATACTGACAATGAAATATCCAAAAATTAGGCCATTCGTAAATTATGAGAATGGCGTATCAGTCCATCACTTCTGCGCCCATTACACGATCAGTATTTGTTAAAATTGACGGCATTAAAACTAGTATAGGATCCCCATTATAATCGTATGTTCGTATTTTCAATCCCTCGATGTGATATGATATTGACGTGCAATTCGAATGTGGTATGTTCAAATTATATGTAAGTGTCAATATGGGGTGAGAATCCTAAAAAAAATAATTGCCATTAAAACTGACTAATTGGTGTGCGCATGCATCCGCAAATGACTACCAAAACCTGTTTTGCAGGTTTTGGCACACATCAGTTAGTCAATTTCAGTTAGAATTATTTTTTAGAATTAACATCCCCTATTGTATGCTGAATAATGTCTTCGTCGTGAATTGCAATTAAAATTCATTTATATACGTTGTTTTAGCACGGGGGCATGTTGTGCTAGTGAATCCGTGGTTGACTTGGCTAATGATTAGCCATGAAAAGCCTAAGCAAAGAAGTATCAGTACGAGAAAACGTAAATTGAAGTTGTTGGTTAGAAAATGTTTGAATGTTTTATACGATTAATAATTAATAAATTTAAGCAAAGAAAAAGTGCCCTAATTTTATCGATCAATATGTTTTGAGAATCGAAAAGATTTCAAAAATACAGAAAGCAAATACAATCGAGATAAACTGTAATTGCCTATACTAGATCGGGTTTCATTCTTGGAATCGTTAGGTCTTGCAATCCAGAATGATCCATCCGATAGTTATCTTAATTCTGTAGCTCCAATAGCAGTCAGCTTAGCAACGGCTATACCACTCCTCTCTCTCTCTCTCTCATCATATAGCTGAAATTACTCGCGTAATAAATTTAGAGCGTTTTCATTTAGTTAAAACCAGACTCCATGAAATGAACTAAATGAAAACAAATTACATGTCCTTAGTGCGATAAGGTGCATAATGCAAGAAACCCAAGGGCTCATTTCAATATAATTTTTAAATTTACTCGAACAACTTAGCGAATTGTTGTCATAAATTTAACTGGTCAAGCATAGAGGGCGCTTTAGGTTCACCTATCGACTGATTAATGATTGACGCTCGACTTTAATAATAGCCAACTACCTTACAGGGGGCAGTTGATTCGTTTTGTGGTTGGTTTTGACAAAGTGGACCAGATCCTTCATAAATAACAACTACTTCATATAATTAGAGAATTCCAGCTGATTTAATATAAAGCTTAAAAATAATTGCCAAAATTAAATTTATAAATATAATAACCATCAACTGACCTCAACTGGCGTTAACACTAATACTCTTAGTGATTAAATCATTTTAAATTAGCTGAAATAATGAAAAGGCTAGTAAAGTTTCGATTATTAATCATACAAGGGTATATCACTGCCAAAACCTGCAAATAACTGACAAATAAACTAAATGCATAGAAGTACTCAATTAACTCGTATATACAGAGAAACGTCATCTGTTTATTTAGCAGTTCAAATGTCATGTTATAAATGATCTAGTTGATTAATTAAGTCAAAGTCTTTGAAATACTTTTTATATCGATTATCACGCTGACATTTTCCTCGTGACCTCCCAATTGTCAAATTACAGCAGATGAGCTGCTATCTGTCTGTGTGCCCGTCATAAACACAAATATTAATCAATAATCATGATTAGAATTACATGGCCATTTGCATTACAATCCCAAAAGGTTATTTTGTGCAGTAAAATACCTCTAAAATATTCATATAAACACAGTTTATTGTAGAAGCAAGTTTACGTCTCATTTTAAAGATCATCTTTTAAAACTTGTCACGTTTTATCAACTATTTCTTTCCTTTTTAATTTAGTATGAATTGGGACATTGAGTTTATTACTTTACCTAAGCTTATATGAAGGTTTTGCTCAGTTTTATTCAAACTGCGTTATGATCCAGGATCACTGTAAGTCTCTCATGCTGTGTGTAATAACATCATTGTTGTGGGGGTGAATATACGTTAAGAAGTGCTTATTTCAAGTATTATTCTACGCTCGACCATGTTTATTTTTACAATATGGTGCAAAAACACGAGTAAGACATTTACGTTCAAAAACTACGCAGTTTGCCTTCCAACCATCTCCAACAAACTGTATATGCCATACTTCGATTTATGATTTTCATGTTGGTTTTCGAGCCAAACTGATAAATGCCTGTAGGATGAATGTTCTCTAAGTTAACATGGCACGACCTTATTGATTGAATCTTCCAATGAGTTTTCGTACTGTTTTCAAAGTCGAAATAGTACTTCGCTTGTCAGTAATTTACCGATGAAAATTGATATCAATAAGTCTATTATTGGATTGCTTGTTTATCCGATATAAGAAAACTTAGAGTACTCTAGGATACAAATGCCAGAGTACGTAACAGTATTGTCTCACTATATCTTATATCATTATATCTTAGAACAAAACGCTCACAACTTTGCAGTTGATATCATTTTGTCGATAAATCCATACATGACCATATTAATCGTCTAATAAGCAATTTATAAGAAATTTATTCTTAAATGAGCAATTGAAATCATCGTGAAATGTATTTCGAAAAACGAAATGTGTATTTTAAAATGGATTTCATTTGAGTGAGAACAATTCATTGCAACATATTTATCAAAATTAAGTTTTTTTAATGTTCAGATGTGTTTTCTAATAAAAAGGAAAATTGTTTTAAGCAATTACTATATTACATTAGACAGTACACGTATACTTCCAATTTCACTAACTTTATGGAATTTCCTGTATATATTAGACAAAAATACAGATTATTTGCTTTCTGAATAATTTTTGGTACACATTTTATAGTTTTAAGGAGTTAAAGACTCAATCTCAAAGCTGGGAAAGCTTATTTTGAGAGATCATCCTACATTTTTAACGATTTTAGGTAGAAATTCAAGATTAAATTTTCAATATGTTTTTATTATGATAGACAATTCTAATGTTTGAGACAAAGTAGACAATTAAGTACTTATGTAGGAAATAATAAATATAATGTCTTCTTTAGTCTATCATTAACGCAGTGGCTTTAATGAATAGCAATTAAAATTCATTTACGTTGTTTTAGCACATGGTTCATTTGGCTGATGATTGGCCACGAAAAGCGGTTTATTCAAATCCAAAGCCTAAAAGCAAACAAGATAGTTTCAGTACGACGAAAACGTACATATAAATTTAAGTACCAATGCTTAGTTCAAACATATTTCGATAGCAGTAATCTTGACCACAATCATATATTATTTTATATTAAAATGTAGTGGATTGTCTATCTCTTAGGCAAATACTGGCTCGTCTATCTTTATTTGGAGCCAGCAATTTTTTTCAGCTGTGACAATTTGGATTTTGCTTATTTTTATTCCTATCATTGTTGACATGTAGGCCTACATTTTACCCAGCGGGCACTTGCACAATATCCGCATAAAGTAAATTTATTTTTTATATCCACGTAAGCCATGTTTATGTAAAGAAATATAGGTATAGTGAAATCATCATAGTTGATTTAAAAATTCAAATGGAAAGAAATGTAAACTTCAAATGAAGCAAAGACAATTGCATATTTTGAGCTTTCCTTCAGATGGATACGTGTAGTGTTTTAATAAGGATTGGGAAAAGATGCAATAATTTAATGTCCTTTAATGCAAGAAATGTGAATTTTGATTAAAAGTGAAACTATGCATGCAGGCCTCTTACTAATTAATTAAGCTGGAGAATTGCACAATTGACATAATATGTGGCACATTTCTAATGAAAATATTAAACTCAGCCACCAGTCTTGGGAGATCGTATAAATGCGCCCGAATGTTATTGGAAATTGCTGAATTAAGCTACCTGCCACCTAGGGATTACTTTAGACGTAATTGAAGACCCTTAAAGGTAAACGTATTTCATAACAGTTGTGAGACACAACCGCACAACAGCTGAAATAAGTAGGCTTATGGGTTAATGTTAAATATGGTTCACAAATTCATTCCCTCAAGTTCAAATGCTTAGATTTTGGAAGAACAAATTTTGAAAAAATGTATAGGAACTATACATGTAGTTTTTCAAGATTATTTCATGCATTTGCCTAAAAAGGAGACTGATTGGTGATTTGGTGTCACGATAAACCTTACTAGAAAATACATTTAGGTTTTTCGATTCTAGCGGTTACAACGCCACCTGATGGCACTCCCTGCGAACCAAAAACATGAAATAAAAAATCGCTCGGAGTACTTTTACCTTTTCCCAAAAGTTGGTCCTGGCCACTCTAATGTGTGTATAGCTTTATGATCGCCCTGTAAGCTTATATCAAGTCTCTGACTTATGCGTTTCGTATTCTTTTAAGCGTTCCCTAACGGAATTTAAATTGCATGTCGCTGCGTTTTAAATTTGAGCTCGTTCATAAATTATTTTTGAAGCCATGTTGCCTTGTCGTGAATTTCCCCTCGTTCTGCGAAATAAGTGAAAACGACGAAATATGGGATAATGGAAGCCTGGTGAATTCCGTGTGTATTGGCTTTCCCACGTCAGCTTTCTCAACTGTTTTCTTATCTCTTCATGAAAAATGGATAAGGGATGCGTGTGATTTTATTAAGGATCTATACGATATCTACACGCTATCGAAGGCTTGTCTTGTATAAGTCAAGTCTCACCGATACAATAGGTGTTTTCTTTAGCCAAAATAAGAAACATAGACCTAATCTATAACGTTTTCCCAAGGCTATGCATTGGTACAACGAACATAGGACTGTTGTCCATGTCTTACTAATTATGGCATCGAATATTTCTGGGCAATTTCTGGTACACGCAGTAAGCATGAGACTGAGGCATGTTGGCTTCTCCTTACGGCTCGTAGGCTGGCAGAGATTGCATGGAGGTAGGGCAGCTAAATATAGAAATTACGTTGATATGTTGTTAGGTTAGACCAGGCTCAAAAACAATATAAAAACATAAAAAGGACAGATGTGTCATTCTTGTTTAATATACAAGTAGTTTTGAAATACACTGTATACTTATTTTGTGGACATTTGGAGCGGGGCAAAATCTGTACTAAATTTATATCAGTATTAACGTATCTTATAAAATGTGGCAGGTCACAAGTATTAATTTGTACATTGCATTTTTGGCTTAGATTTTGCTGTTTTGGTCACAATTATTAACCGATTTAGCTAATGCTCGGTCTCACTGATTACCAACCAGGAAAACCTGGAACCTAGAAATGTCAGGGAATTTTGATTTGTAATCTGGAAATTTTTCAAAATCGTAATTGTATTTATTTTGTTTATTCGTTAAAATTTTGAGAAGTTAGCAACAAATGATTGGCCTGTTAATCAATTCTACCATGCCCCAAATAGTTAGCATTTTATGATGAAAGTGTTGCCGCTGTTATTAACATTTTTGAAAAACGTTTTGAAGGGATTACGCATCAAATCTGTTATTTATGAAATTTTTTTATTCAATTTGCATCTATGGGCTTAAATATCATTCAATATTAATATTTCGGACATTTTCCAAATGGTCTAAAACTGCTTTATTGGTAAGTTAGCTTATATTAAATCCTTCAATAATTTTCTTTCTTCATTATTATTACTTCCAAAAAAACATTTGCCGGAAATCCATTATTTCTTGTAGTGTTTCATAGAAACGCTCGTAAACTCCATCATTGTGATACGTTTGTCTGGTAAAGTTGACTAAAACCTACCATTTTGAGGTCTAGATTTTCAAAAAATTCCCTTATATTGTTTTTAATCGAATTGTGGCATATATTTAATTTCAAAATATATTTTTTGAACCTGGCAAATTGGAATATGAGCCTGTAAAACCTGTAAAACAAGGAATTTCGTTTTTAGAAATTAGTTGTCACCATGATGGCACCTTAGTATGAGGGGCATAAAGTAACCTAACATTAGCTGGAGGACGTTCACCCAAATTACATATAGGTCAAATGACACGTGATCTGACCTTTGCTCTTTGGGCACAGCCATAGAATGAGGGATAATTTCTGTTATTGATTAAGGTAATGTGATTTTTTCCCTGAAAGCTTTTTATAAATGCATATTTATTCAAGTAGTAAGTTGATGGTTATTCCTCCCATAGTAGATCACCCAAGATTGGGTCACATACATGTATGCACCTCGCATATATTACGTTTCCTGTTATTCCTAGAGAGTACAAAGGCAAAAGTTGTCATGGTGAATAAATCGTTTTCGCTATAGGTGTGCTGGTCTGCTCGGACATACATGTATGCCTATTTTATTGTTATCACCACAATAGACATACGCTCGCATTTTTGCGAGGAAACCTTTTAGGAGATATAGATCCGCATTATTTCCGATTCTTTCTCCATTTATTCGAACATTGGGATTTGAGATTTTTTAAATTGTAATCCAGGATGGATTACAGTCTGTCGCATGAGCCTACTGAGACCGCTTTATACGCTTACTTTGACTGGTCGTAACCAAACACTTTTTCCTAGCTCGCTTATTCACGCACATGCCCTCATAGTTTCTTGGCTTTTTACTTGGGTTTTCTTAGGACGGAAGCACACCAGAAAATTGATCGAATTTTGTGTGAAATCCATATCTCCAATGCACGCCCATTGCCTTCGAATCGAAGACATACACCAGGGTTTTGGTGACGAAGGGGTTTTCCTACCAGATCCTCATTTGCAAGAAATTGATAACTTAGCAAATTTTTTGAAACAATAGTTGTTAGGGCACGATTTCCAAAAATGCCTCTTTTTTCTTGCTGTGAAATGGACGTTGATTCCTGGAAGTTGCTGCTTACGGATGCGATTTTTTTGCACACACCATTTATTTTTCGTCGATATTTACAGCACTCGAGAATGCCATAAGAAATGCTGGGATACACGACTAGAATTTGTGAAGGTTTTGTTTTGAAACATATTAATGAACCATTCTAGATCTAGAATTTCACGCTGTACCTTTTGGGGACGTTCAAAGACTACTGTATGTCATCATCTTGGGGTCAATTGGTCAAATGATGGCAAGAATAATGAAGTCAACATTGTTTTAAAATGCAAATTTGGGTTAGACTATACACTTCCACAAAACATTGATAGTAGGCGATTTCTTCCAATCACTTTCAACTGGCAGTGATATTATCCAATTTTTCAAAACATAAAAAAGAATTCCTGTAGCGCTTATTTTTTATTTTTGCCTTTTGTGTGATTAAATTCCATTGTTTTTTATCGAATTTTGATACAAATTTTGCTCGATTGGCCATTTTGTCGTTCAATCACTTGGAAGGAGTCTGTTTGAAAATGACAACGAATGTTAGCACAGGAGGGGTAGTCTGTAAATCACAATTTTGTGATGACAGTACTTGAAGGTTCCCTTTCTTCAATTCCTATATTAACATGTTAGATGTACCTTAGCATAGTCCCTGCACCTATATATTCATTTAAACACAATAAGAAAGTGGGTTTTCTAACGGACCGTATACTGGCAGTGATTGCCTGGCGGTAGGGGAAGCTAAATTTAGAAATTACGTTGTTTGGTTAGTTTAGATTGGTATAGAAAAGGCTAGATTAAACCTAAAAATAATGCGAAATGATTTATTCCGACAGCTAGGACAGGTGTCTGCTCGACAAGTAGTGTCAAAATATAAAAGTCATTTGCGCATATTTTTGTGCCAAAGTGTTAAATTCCAGAAGCCAATTTTTATGATCTCCATCAGTCCATCAATAGCAACTTGTTGTGTACTCGTCAATTCAGCAAGGTGAACCCGTCAAAATTCATTCCATGCAAGTTTTAGTGTTCAAGTTACAAATGTATGGACTGGAAAAATATGGGCTTATAGTATTGTGTTCCACCAGTGATATCGAAAAACTTGTAACTATTAGTAAATGTTATAATTAACCTAAATGTACTTGTAACTTGTTAGGTATAGAGTATGACACATAAGTGTAAACCTTTTTTTTGTTGTGGATTACACATTTGCACGGAAGTGTAGCGGCAGTTACTCCATACATCCACAAGGACAACTCCATTCCTTTGTGGAAAAGGGCCCTGGCCAACTGTTGGCCAAATTTGTTATTGATTCTAAGGGTATTGTAAGGTAGACCTTATGTCAAGTTCGTTTTCCTCGATTTGTTCAAGATGGGTACAATTTCATTATCGGAGTTTGGGTGTATGAACATTCCTAAGAACGCCATAAAGCCCCCCCCCTCCTCACATTAGAGAAAGTAAAGAATCCCTCGTCGACCTACGTACATGTTAGTTGATGTTAATCTAACGATCGTTAAGAACTACGACGTTAATTCGGCAGATCAGCCAATAGCAACATCCGAATTTTGATGTTATGGCACAAACCGGTATACCCGATGTTCCCCAAATGACACCTGCTTAATTTGAAAATTCCATATTCTTCCCATACCAAAATCTGATTTGGTGGGGCTGCTGGGGCCACTGGGAATTAATGTCGCATATTAGGCGTATGAAAATCAATTTCGAAGACGACAGAGGTTGTCTCAAGACAGAAGAGACCAAAAAATTTTCCTGGAGAAATCAATGAAAATACACGAACAAAAAGTGTCGTGTTGTTGCGCGGCACGTCTTTCATCTTAAAACCTGATAATTACTCTTCAGGATTTTCCAAGACGTTGAGGCCCACTCTCTGTTTTAAAAGGCGAGCTAGAAATGTGTCTTTTGGCATTCAATTATGGCACTTAGTAACACGACAAAGGCTCTGTTGTCATACCAACATTGGCAGCTAAACAGGTTACGGCAAAACCATAACAACCGAGGAGGTATCGGACCGCTTTTCCCAGAAATAAATCTGCGCTAATGCCCCACGTATATCTAATATTAATTTTTACTGGTTTATGGGCAAGAACGAGCACCTGGGCGCCACCTGCCGGCCCTCTCATCTTGATACCATTTCGGGTTAACTTCTCCTTAAATATTGATCTGAATTACATCTAAGTGCAGGTAGGCTGCTGTTGCACGGCTCCGTATTCTCTTTGACCGTTGTCCAGAAATAGCCTCCAGCCTCATTTTCGTCCTTCGGGATCGAAATTCCGCCAGGGGGAGCGTCAATCGCATCTGGTCTAATCTGGTCTCATCTGGACATTTATGGCTAGCTTCTTTATGTCATCGATACTAAAGAAGACAATACTTGTTAACCGTTTCGTTGACCTATTCAGGTACCTGCTTTTTTCTGAGGACATCTTAAAACTATCGCTGAAATACAATTGTATACAGCACATGCATGCGTATATACAGTACATTTACATGTAAAATTGATAGATGCATCTTTGAAAAACTCTGTAGTTTATATCAATTGACCCACATATACCAGATATACATGTATGTTCTGAAGACATTTCTGACGACATCGCTATAATGCATCATGTATACCTACTAGTACATGTACATATCGTACATTTACATGTGCATTTGCTAGAGACATCTTTGAAAAACTCAGTTAATTTGTGGCCATTGACCTACATAAACAGTGTACATGTACCTGCTATATTACGGAAAAATAATTTAAGAAATTACATAATGTCAGCATTATTTATCCGGGCAACTGAGGGCGTTTTGAAAATTAATATAATAAGATAGAAGAACTCTGAAACTTGGCTGACTGGACTTATGGTCGTCGCTAACTTAATCGATTCCTTATGCTCAAATGAACTTAAACATATTTATAGAACTTTTCTATGCATTTTGATTTTGATTTTTCATAACTACGGATTATTTTCCATATGAGAGAGAAGAATGGCGGCTCTGAGGGAAAATACTTACAGCATACCGGTATTGCTCATGACCAAATTTGTTCACTATTTTTCATATGCACTGATTATTTTTTCAACTGTTTTATTATTATTATATGTCTTAAATTTCCTGCAAAGATAAATTTCGAAAAACGTTTTTTACTCGAAGTACCTACAGAACGTGTTAGAAAACCCTTAATGTTGAGTTAACACTGTCATAAGTAATTGATTTATGGTTTTCATCCAAGATAATCCTAATCCATGAATAAACATGCAGAATATGAGGAATAAACGCTGTTAATAAAGCTGAAGTGGATCTTTATGAGATTTATCCCATACGAACTACAGTATACTGACACGTTTAAAGTAACATTGACTTGATTTTTATTTAAATTTTGATAGTTTTGTGATTTTACATGCGGCTAGTAATTTAAAGTGTTAGTATTAGCAACAATATTATAAAAAAGCACCTTTCGCATAAAAATTTGAAAAGCAAGCATTATGGCCTGTCATGTACATGTACTGTACATGTATACAATATATCGTCCATTGTAGTCTACCCTTTGAAACACCATTTCTCTAATAAGTGTTCTAAGCCTCTGAAGCAATTATCGTAAATTTTGAAGTTTTCAATGCGTTTTCGGACGAAGTGCTGCACTGCCTTTTTCGTCCAAAATCATTTTGATAGAGTCGATATCTTTTTTATGCTCGTGTTGATAATCATTTCCTGTAGCCTTCCATTCATCCTCCTCTATTTTCTTTCACGTCACATCTTGCATGAAATTTTATATGTTATGCTTTTGTCGATGTTTCAAATTTTCTTATTTAAGGCCAATTTATTGATCAGCATTTTTATCTTCCTTTTTTATCCCATTCACTAAAGTTGAAGCATTCATGAGGACGCATTAATTGGCATGTTTTCAACGTTATTCATGCAGCTGAAATTTTCACAAAGCTGAAATTGGGGCTTTTTTAAGATAGCACGTAGCTATAGCAGCAATGTTTTTGACTTCATCATTTTCATACAATTTGATCGTAAATTTATCGTGCAGTTTTAAATCTACCTGGCAAGCTACTGCTGTTCCTGCTAGAATTGAATGTTTTAAATTTTGCTCAAATTGATACTGAAATTAGTTACTTTGCAGAATCTTAGCTTACAGGCGTTGGTTTGGTGCAACAGGAGGTTTCTTGAATTACTACTGAGTGAATATACATTTACACTGTAAGCTATATCTACATGTATGTTAAAAATACATGAATATTGTTCAAGTAATATTACAGAATGTAACATTTTGCAATATTTTTGAACAATCGTCTTTACTAGAATACTTTAATTACCCAGAAAAAAATATTGGCATTATGGAGCACTACAGCACACCATGTTAACATCACATACATGTACCGGTAGAAAGTTGTTCACTATTAATTCTGCCCGACTGTGAATATCATTAAAGTGAAATTTAGATATTATGATGTTCATAAAGATTTAAGGACGAATTATGGACTATTAATAAGATCTTTTATGTTCGTAATGAATTCTCTGGGAATTGACGTTTAATAAAACATGCCTATATGCTTTTCAATTAAACCTCGATTTAAAATAATGCAATGAAGCCAATCACTTTGGCAAAATTTATTTATGACACATCGAATTTAAATGGAGCGTGTGATTTTTTTCGAGTCTTCGGCGTAAACGGTTTTATTTCCTCTCCGAGAAACTTTCGTTCCTTCAGGCATCTGACTATATATTGAGTGGATATCAGGGCTTATTATAAGACATGGAAAATGTAATTAAGAAATGTCTAAATCCGTTTTCCATGGCCACGACATCATCTTACTACTAGATCAGCGTCGCGTCGTGTCTCTAAGGAAAATTTACATTCAATTTTATTCAGATTTCTACTCGAAGTTATAGATTTATTTTAAAATTAATAGAAAATGTTCAGCAATTTATACTGCACAGAACTTTGAAACCTTATTGATGTCTAAAGCAACTTGGTGTAATTATCCATCTATTTGCACATTAACTGTGATCATCATGTATGTTCAGTATTAAACTCACAACAATATATTAAAACTGTTACCATCTTCATCCTGATCTTGAAAATACACCCAAATGCGAGTCCAATTAGCTAAAAACCTGATGGTTTTTGCAGCATTTTTGTTTTTCCACAAAAAAGAAAAACTATACCTTCGTATTTTCGTATTTGTCTACATTTTCATTCTTTTTTCGTCCTGATCTTGAAAGTCGCACAAGTACGAGTGCAATTAGACAAAAACAGGAAAATGTTAGCAACATTTTCGTTTTTCCATAAAAAGCAAAGCAATCCCTTCAGAGTTTTTACATATATTTTGCGATATAAACAGTATTGTCCCATTTTATATGCCCTCCACTTTATCTTTTCGATCTTGTGTTATTTTGCATATTTATTTCGAACGTTACCGATTTAATATACATGTGATTTTTCAAGATCATTGCGAACTTGGCAACCGTTTCAATAAATTGCTGTGAGTTTTGTTCTGAACATACAATATGATCATACTGTATGTGGTTTACGAGGAATTGATCCAGCGCACTCACCTAGATGACTAGCTAAGCTTCCACTCCAGAACCTCTTGTTCACTTTTACTAATTTAGCTTCCAGAGATTCTTATCCAACCTTGATTTATAATTATATGGACTCAGCAGCTTGATGTCCCGATGGATCAATTTGCCATTCCGTACATATCCATCCATAGGAAGGATACATGAGGTATTCAACATAAAAGAAATCATAACGGATGTTGCTAGTTTTGTCAGTGACGTCATCGAATAATTTACCTACTTTGTCCATCTGCTCGATCAATTTATTAGATTTGTCACCGGTTGAATGAAGCCCAAGGGCGAGCATTGTCCATCGCAGTTTGTTCGAATGACTGAGTAGATTTTATTACAGATTCGATTTGTCAGATTCTATCAAAAGTGTGTGCTCGATTCTGAAATCGATCTCTAGTTAATAGGTCTTCATTAAGTTCTTTATCTTCGCTTGTTAATGTAGTAATACACGTTAGTGTTTGCTTTTAGTGAAACATCTATAACCGGTTTATTTTATAATGAAATTTCATATTTTTTTAACTCAAAATCACATTTTCTTATCCTGTTTGCTAGCTGTCAGATTTTATTCTTTTGATTTTTTTTGTGTGATTTGTTTTGCGCACATTTGGAGCGTAGACTAAACTGTATAAAAAAGTGAACTTCTCCTAATGGCTCTTAGGCCAGCAGTGATTGCCTGGTGGAAAGGGGCAGGTGAAACATGCATATACATGTACGTTACATTACATTGTTAGGTTAACAACAAAAGATGCATAAAAAAGCAGAAAACTCACAAAAAAATAATAAATCAAAATTAAAAGGCCAAATTCCGACGGCTAGGACTTAGTCATTCACCTACATGTACATGTATGTACTATACATGTGTGCTGTACAAGTAAGCTTAAAGTGAAAATATAACCATTCTGTGCACATTTGGAACAGGGAATATATTAAAGTACATCAGGGTTCCCGGACATCATTGGAACGGCCTGGAGCAGTCAGGGAAATTCAACTCATCAATAATACTTTTTTAGTTTCGTGAAAACTGCAATGAATTTAACCAGGTTCACAAAAAAACACTTATCTAAATTTGCTGTTAGCGAAGGAACATAAGTCACATGTCATATTTTTGCATTTTAAGTTGTAAGGGTGGTCATGAATATTTATTTCACAAGCTGGAAAAAGTCAAGCAAAAGTCAAGAAAGTTGAAAATTTCATCTCCCCAAACTTAAAATTAAGGTTATCTAGAATACATAGGTTAATCATGTTTATGACACTTTGGCAGTCATTTGCCAGCTGATCAAAGTGTAAATTTGATGATCTGCTTCAACCGTCTTAAACGTGGCAATAAGACGTTAAAGATCACCTGACCTAACGGGCAATTAAGTCGTTATAGGTAATACGTGACGACGCCTTAACGAGTTTTAGGAAGATTGAATAAGTTAATTAACCGCGTAGTCACGTAATGAGGGATCCTCTTTAATAAATTAATAGATTGATGCCAATTAATAACTGCTGTGTACATGCCTCGCTTTTATATGGCCCTATTTCCGAAGAATTTAATACAGGGCCCAGTATAGGCCGATGGGGATTTTAGCTGTCAAGTGCATTTTTTATTGCAATTACAGGAAATGTTAAGTGCCAGCTAGTGCTTAAGGTTTTGTGCTCTCCACATTTCACTGTTCTGCCTCTTATCTCTCGGCTATGATTTCGCCAGACCTCACTTTAAATATTATCTCTGGATAATTTTATCTTCTGACATAAATGAAAATGTTCGTGCACTCGAATCTCTTCTATAATTCGCCTTATAGAAACCCTTTCATAAGCTTACGTAATCGTGAATCACAAGCTGTTCGTATAAAACCTCGAAATATACGTACGGTATATTTTAAGGCCAACCGAAGCACCACGATAGACTGGGGAATACAATAAGCATCGTAAAGATCATGAAGATCTGCAACTTCACTATTTCCCTTTTATGGAGAAAATTATTGCGGCATATCGGTCTGTATAACAATATTTGCGACTGGGAGAAATGCAAATTATTTCATTGTATTTTGGTAGCAATCTCAAGGTGATCATACAATAATTATTCCATAATTTTTGAATTTGGATGGACAAATCGTACGTGTATAAAACATTTGAAGACCGTGAAAGGACGTTTTATAATGCAATATTGCAGTTCACTGTGTTTCACCGTGATAGCTTTTGTTAAGAATTTATGAATCCTCTTGTTTGTACCAACATTTCAGAACAAAAATAAACTTACAACATAGTCTGCAGATCTGCCGTTTAGGTTCAGCTCAACGAAACATAAAAAGTTCTACTTTCTTGTTTTCAATTTTTTATCCATATACAGTATAGTAAAAATACCATAGAAGTGCACGCAATATTTTTCAGATTTGTCCATCCAGCAATTCAGGTTGTAGTTGATATCTTCAAATGGTGATATTTGATTTTACCATTTTCTTGACAGAAACTAAACGCTGTTTAATCGCTGTTTCGGAAACTGTTTAAGAAAGCACGTTGAATAGCTATCGCGTCAAATGCTTACGAATGGTGACGTAAATAATGAGGGACGTTGACCACATGCTAAGGTCAACATTTCTGTTTTATAAAATATTCGGTTAAAATTGTGACCTGGTTTTGTAAAATAAATTCATTTCTGATCTAATTGTTTTAGAAAAGTTCCTCAGTTCGATTAATTTTTTGTCAATGCTTGCCATCGTTTGAAGGGGGGTTTTGAAAATCGTGATTTTGTAAATATATAACAGAAGTATTAATGCATGTGCCTGCAGTGTTTGGACAGGTTTAGGGATTCTCAAGTGGTAATGCAGAATATATGTTTGTGTGTAATTAGGGACCCTGGAGGAGCTCGTTCTGCATGTTCTGACGTCATTTGAGTCATTTATAATGCATTCGTAGCGTATAAGATTCCATTATCAATGCACAGGCAATACGTTCGTAAAAGGTCAAAATACCCAGAGGAAAGAGATTTTTGCTTGAATTTAATTAAAAAATTCCCTGGCGGTCCATTGATTGGAGCGCGCAGATTGACCCTTATCCTCCTTGGGACTGAAAACGTCAATGAATTCATAATGGCGACTCTGGTTTTCGATATCTTTTTTTTTCTTCAACAGTAGAAAGATGAGGCGAGATAGGGGTTAGAAAAATATGGCGAAAAACCTCTTTGAAATATTCCTGCATGGCTGCTGCCATGATGCTCGCCATGAACATTGTTATTTTTTTTCTTTCTCTGTCTTTCAGCTCAGTGTTTCCACTTGCATGTACTGTATACTATATCCCCATGCATGCTCGTATTGACACAATAGACTGACAGATGCGGTAACCAATGTTTATTGAACCAAGTCTTGAGATCTTGTCTTCAGCGAAAGTTCAATCCCAGTTTGTCGATCAATTGCGATTCAAGGTCTTGCAAGCGAACGAAGCTCACCGGCCATCTTTGGTTAGGCACGATCGAAAAATACCAACAGTTTTATTTTTCTTTTTCTTTTACTTTTTGAAACTCAAATATATTTGGCTCGCCTTTAGGCTTTTATTCGATATGAGTGCTACTTTTTCTGTTTTTTTTGGAGGTAAACACTAGGCGAAGCCAAACTCAGCCTCTGTTTTCTGGATTTTCCGACTTTGGAAATTTGAATGAAGTCAAATTTATAGAAAATATGATAAATTTTCATCGTTTTCTGTTAAACGTGTCATGGCAGGGTGAGCGCTTGGGTAAAATATAATCAAAGGCAAAGTAATAATTAATACAATACACTGAGATTTAATCTGATTTCTCTGAATAATTTAGGGGAACGTGCAAGTATTGCCAGCGTGTGGGAATCCTGGATAACCTGGGAAGGTCAGGGAATTTGTAACTGACCGGAAAACCTGGGAAAATCAGGGGAATTTTGAATGTTTTTCAAAAAGTCAGGTAATGTCTTTACTTTGAAGAATAATTTGACTCCAGAAGTTATTTCATCGATTATGGCAATAAAATCCAAATTGATGTTGTGTGAATTCCTTTATTATGCAAATTTAATAATTCTCGTCGTAGTCAGTGGCCATATTGATTAAAAACTTTAAAAACAATAGAGGGCAGTTACTTATTACCTTATATAATTGAAAATTGAAAAAACTAAATGTCAAGGGAACAACATTTTTACCAGAAAAACCTGGGAAAGTCGGAAAATTTTGTTCGCTGAGGGTCTGAAAATTACGAAATTGTGACGACATATGATCCCACTGAAAATCAAGATGTTAAATGAGTAGTACACCTGTAAATATGAGAAAAACATAAAATACATATATTTTTTGATGGCTGATGCAGTAATGAATGTGCATATATTGTTGGTGGTTGGAATGTTTGTGAGATGTGCCTTTGTGCTAAAATGTTATACCAGCTTATATTTATATTTTTTCTCAACAACGTTATAACGAAACGACTGTATTTAACAGTTATTACAAGACCAGTTTTCCCAATTAAATCGACAAGAATGTGTTGGAATTTTGCTGTTATACTACACTTTTCAAGCCTTTCCACATCAATTCCTGACGCTTCGTCGTTTATGGGCGAGCCGATCTTTCCTGCCCCACTCATTATAAAATCGAAGGGATCAAAATAAATCCTTTTCCCTTGCAACTGCTAGATCCACATAGTAAAACCCTTGTAAAACAAAAGCACAATACGAAACGGATATTCGCCTAGCTCAAGCTGAAACAAAAGTTGAGAAAGGCAAAGAAAAAAAAACGACCAACGTGGAACCTCTTTCAATTCCACAAAAAATGAGCCTGGAAATCTTAATTGAAAACATTTAGATCCTATCTTATGATAAATTGTTATTTCGCGAATCTGCATCAGCTGCCCTGGTATCTTTCGAAAACAACCGCCAGGATTTTGCGAATCGCATTGCCCCGATTTAACCCTATAAAGATTTATTACCAACTGAGATTCATCGCTATTCCTGCACCTGCTTAGTGCGATTACGGTTAAATATTTTTGCGAAGATTTTAATTCTTCCGGGTTTTCCGGAATTTGAATTTGCCGCTCAAATTCCATAGCGTTGATTGGTTGAATAGAGTTCACGTGGAATTCTGACACGTGCGATTTTTAGATAAGTATGAATTTATAACTTAAGAAACACTCAATAGTTACACTTAAGTGCCTCCATGTACGGTACAGTACATATATGTAAGCTTATGTCATTGGAGATGCATTATGAAATTCATATCGATAGGTTTGAACGCAATTCTAATGCTTTAATTTTTTCTAAAGAAATACAAAAAATTGCATCATATTACGTGGTTTTTTATTGTTGACGAGTTCATAATTTCTAAGTAAATTTAGATCTTTAATTAAAAATGAAATTCATAATTCTCCTAAAAAGCTTGCAGAATTGTGTCGCTAGATAGCAACGATCAGGTACTAAACAAACAATCACATTTTAATTACAGAAAAAAGCACATGGGAACAGCATCTAGCGACACATTTCTGCAACCATTTTTGGAGAATATCATTGTTAATTAAATATCTAAATTTACATTTATTTTGAAATTCTGTACATAAAATAGGTGCTATGATGCAGTTTTTTTGGATCTATTTAGCATTACGATTGCTTTCAAACCTATCGATCTGCATTTCATAATGCATCTCCATTGCTATACAGAGGCTCTTAATAAGACTTTCATAATATGAATAATCCTAGGACCAATTTGTTGAGAAATTATATTCGTATTGGTAATAGAGGGAATATATAGTGAAATTGATCACTCTTAACCTGATGCGAGCTATGTTATGCTCAGTTTGTTACATATTCGCAAAAAAATGTATTCTTGACGTTTATAAAAAACAATTTAACGACTACTTTTGTTATATTTGGTTACCCCTAATGATATATAGGGTTATAGGGTGATATATGGGATTGACTGAGGGCAATAAATTGTGGTAAATGTGTATTTCTAAGTGTCACCCTTGACTCGTTTTGCCAAACGGCGGAATATTTTTGAATCTTTTATTACCTCGTAACCTTTTTTTGCACTCGAAGAATATCTTGATTTTTATTTCACTACATCAATACAGTGACATAAAAATCATTGATTGCGTGTCATCGATTTCCGTATGCCATAAACCCAGTGTATAGTGCATGCACTCTCCTGCCTACTGTCATCCGAGCATATTATCCAAAATGGACTTCCAGATTTGACTCTTTGTATAAACGGGTTGTTGGAAAACGCACTTGCCGCAGTAAGATTGTCACGAGGATTGATTATCAAAACCCGGGCTGTCTATGCTCTTTAATCGATATTTTGATGCAATTGAAAATTGAAAATAACTCAAATCTGTGCTGTTTCCTTGACTACCTTATCGAGTAATGATCTTTTCTTTCCCTCCTTCTTCGCTTTCGTTACTTTTTATTTTTGTTCAATTTCTTTTTGCATTATTTTCCTAACGCATCCCATTTTCATTTATTGCTCGACTGCAGCTGCTATCTCTCTCGCTCATTTAATTTAATTTTGAGCCTTATAACCTCGTTTCATCAACAATTAAAAGGCGGTCGTTAATGAAGTGTTCATCTAACTCTAGCAATGATTTCTGTGTTTTCCTTCGATGCCCCAAAATGCCAATTGCCCTAATAGATCTTTATACTTTGATTTTTTTCCTTAAACAATAATTACGTTTTTTTCTGCATTTACAACGTCTCATCACCATTGTCACCGCAAAAAATAATACGGATAGGAGACGAGACAGTTTATAAATGCGGAGGATGATATTCAATCCGGTTAATTACATTCATCGATTGAAAAGCATTTTCATAGCGAATGAGAGCTCTGTATATCGATATATACGTATAATTGGGTTTGCATTTTTACCCTATACATGTATATTTCATTTCGCTCGTACATTATTTATAACAAGACTGTTGTAATGGGAATCTGAAGATTTTGTTTCTTAGTAGTATTTACTGATTTACACATGAAGATACATATAGGTCGATTTTTGATGTAAAAAAATGATTTGTGTACGAAATGTGGCAAGAACTTCTCCGCACTGGATTAAGTTTCGAAAATTTCCCCAATATTAATAACACGAAAATTGTTCGTCGTAATAGCAAAATGCTTTTTATAGAGTTCGTCGTAGTACATGTATACAACCTGATATATTCTATCAACAAAGAATGCTTTCATAAAACACTTCATGTAAGTAATTCTTGATGTGATTTGCCATTTGGTTTACCAATAAATTCATAAAGACATTAATGCAAATGAAATTCTTGGATAGCCTAAAAGGTTAAAAAGTCGCATGCAGGAACATGAGAACGCAATGTATCACGTGCTTATTTTCATTTTATCGAAACGTCAGCATTTTGAATCCTTTCTATAAATATTACCAAAAATTAGTTGACTCGATGCATTATCCATAAATGGTGCTACTTAACATCAATGCATACACCATGTCGACTTAACATTGTGAGTCATTGTGAGTCAACAATGATCAAAGCAGACTTAAGCTTAATTGTGAACAGATGCTATTTGAGCAATTCATTTAATTATAGAAATGATGACCGACTGGCTGAATTTGAGAGAATCTTCCACAAATCGATTACAGATTTGAAATATTTATTTCTTTGGAAATAGGAATATAGTAATTATTTTAAAATTATTCGGTTCATTTATTATAAAACGAATAATTTCCATTCATTGTTTGATTCTTCTAATCTGTTTTAAGTACCATGAAAGTTGTTTATGTACCTACATGAAACGTGTACATTAATTAAGAGAAACGCTAAACAAGATCTTAGATTTCGTATTGTATTTCATAGCAACTTCATTGCAATTACCCAGAAAACTTGGAGAGTGCCCCAATCCAACTTCCCCTTGAGCTATTGATTTACAGCAATTAAATACAACTAATCAGTGTTTCACATTAGTTATCAAATATTTATCATAGAACCTTAATAAATTATATCTCTTGCACAAGTCAAGCTTCATCTTTTTCCTGTGCATTTTTTGGTTGGATTTAGTAAAAAATCCCCATACCTGTCATCCCAGACGCATATATTGTTAAAATAAAAAATTGCCCAGGGAAAACACGATGAAATGCAACGGAAAATGAACGCATAAATGCAGCGTAATCTTTTGTAGGAAAGTTAATTACGAAAGGAAAACTGGATTTAAATTGAAAATTCTACATCAACAACTTCTAGGCTGCATTCCGTTTAAACCCCTAAAGGCATAGCAATACTCATCGATGTTTTTTCCTACTTTAACTGCGTATCAAATTGGATACTTCGTGAATGACCCCACTATTTCTGTTGTCAACCTGCTTACCTATATCAATAAATTCCTAATGGACAATTTCGTCGACTAGCTTATTATCCAGTAAATGTTGGTTGATGCCTCATCCAGGATTCCTTTTTTTGCGTGATTTGAATGCAAAATTACGATTAAATATTCAGTGGAAGTAAAGTGGGGGAGTCTGATGAGAAGCACTTAAAAAGCACTAATCTTTAAGTTCTTCTATGATTGCGCAAACACAGCTTCAGTTTCCTATACCGATTTGCACAGCTTTTTGGTTGCCAAATATGCAGTTTTTCTGACAAGCAACAGCGAATGCCACTCCTGTTTAATTAATTATACAACGATCTAGTATTTAAGATGATATCTGAAACCTATAAAGCGTACTGCGAGAAAGGGTCTGCCTTGAGTTTGCAATCATGCTTTAAATCAAAGATATAATAACATTTTTATGAAATTAAACGAGTTAATAGTACTACGTGTTTAATACGACGATGATAACTGTGAAACATTAATTCAAACTCATTGTAATCATTAAAGTCAGTCAGATGTGCCAAATTTGAAAGATTCTATACGTTTACTAACGTATGTTATTCAAACTGGTTCTCCTATGTTGAAACACTGAGCTTGCTTATTTAATTGAAAATCTATTTTGAGTTTATTTTATTAATTTTTATATTTTTTTATATTTGATCTTTTCATCTTATTCATCTTTGCACTTTTTAATTTTTTTAACTTTAACTTAAAACGTATGCATTTTCGGAAATGCTAACGATGTGACTCCAATTAAGATGCATGTATACTTCGATACAGTCTCTGCTCCAAATGTGCACTTGTGTAGTATATCAGGTTGACACCTGTTAAACGTTTTCATTATTTATCCTTTTTACTTTCTTGTGTTTTTGTGTGTGTTTAACCTGGGTAACCTGGTATTTATGATACCAGAAATACCAGCCCCTCAGCTGGAGCAAGGACTATATTGAAGAACATCGACAGTTTAAAGTACACTATACCGTAGATTGTCGCAGTATTATAAATAAGCCCCGGGTTCAGGGCAATCAGGATCACTTATAAAATGCAGTCGACATTATTAATTATTCTATTTATGTTACAATACTGTACCTTAAAAGTTCGGTTAACTGATTTTAACTTATACCATCGCATCTCAGTTCTTTCGTGTGGCAATGGTGAAATGTCAGGAAGCGCAGATATGGAAATCTTGTCGCAATATTTTCTTTTTAAGATTGTTAATATAAGTTTTATATGCGTGCATCAATTAAGGTACATGCAAGAGAAATGAATCTGCGTCGTTAATTAAGCTCAGCTGAGCTTCGTGATTAAACTAGTTTTCCCAGTTGCTTATAAACAGCACCGACGCCGGGCTTATGTCTTTGAAAATTAGCTATCGTGAATTAGCACATCTCAATCGTTTATACGGTATATTCACTGGTACAATATAAAAGATCAATTAATCCCCTTTTCATGTTCAGTTCTGCATCTTTGCTCCCTAATAAGCCCGTCTGTATGTTTCCTTGTGTTGCTTAATGAATGTCGTTGGAGGGTAAATATTATCTCTGCATAAAACTAGTCTCCTGCGTATGTAAATGGCTCGTCTGTCGTATATATGTTTACTTTAGCAAAGGTCGAAAAAACAACGACGAGCTAGAATTGGGTTTTAAAAGTCGGACGAATCGATATTTCGACTCTGGAAATCGATAATTTTTACTCGACTTTTACGACGTCTAATCTTGACCGGCAAAAAATCAGCGAACCTTCGTTTGGTTGCTTTTTGCTTCACTTCGATAAGCTGCATGTGCACATACATGTACAGCTAGCATCAGTGCATATTTTAATACTCCATTTATGCAGGGTGGTCATCAAGTCCTACACTAATTAAACAAATTAATTTAAGAAACTGTCATTTAGAGGATTACATTTTTAAAAAACCGTTGGAAGAACCCCTAATGTAGTTTTATTTTATGCATTTGGCTCACTGGGACTCCCAGTGGACGGCGCTGTAATCGCTAGAATCAAAAATGGCATCTACGTAGGAAAACCATCAAGATGACCATTGTTATCATAGGACCAAATCTACGAAATGCTAACAATCTTGGATGGTTTTCTGCAGTGTGGAAACCACTTTTGAATTCAGTTTGCATTCGTATTTGGGTGTATTTTCAAGATCAGAATGAAATAAGATTGAAAACCATGGTCAAAGTTCCACTGTATTAGAAAAAATAATTTGCATAATTGTTGGAAAACAAAAAATGCTGATAAAATAATCCGGTTTTTGGCTATTTGCACTCGTATTTGGGTGTGTTGCAGGAAACAAACGACAGGGTAATAGTATATAGTTCCCCTGACCTGCAAAACCTGGAATAGTCAGGGAAATTCAACAAATCACTAACATATTTTGGGAGCTAATTATTGGTTAGCACGAGAATCAAGAAACGGCAAGTATAGTATGAAAGAAGCTTAAAAAAACCAAATTTGCTGTTTCCTTGTGAAAAATTTGTTCTATCCCCTATTGACATGTACATGTATATTTAGCAATAAATATAGCATTCCTTACATTGACATGTCATATTTTTTTTTCATTTTCGGTGGTCAGGATGGGCAGAGAAATTTCTTTTACAACCTGAAAAAGTCAGGGAAATTGCAAAATCATATTTCTGGGGAACATGTAGGTTCGCTAGAATTGAATACCGTCGCCAATCGTTGATAGACGTATGTGATTTGGTCCTCCTAATTCAAACAATTTGGTAAATTGGTTGAACAGTTTAAAATAAAAATAAATCAATTGTTGTAATTGTGGTAGGACTACACGTATGATCTCTTTGTGTATTACTTCAAGGAGTTGATTTCATGTAATTAGCAGTTTAATTATCAGTAATTTTCTACAGTAGCATTTTACTCCATGCCATATGTAATTTGACTTCTCTCATCTTTGTACATGTATATCTCCCAAATTGTTTTGTTTTCCTCGCCTGAATTGCGCCTGAGCATGGTATAACATTAGAGATCCTTTTCCTCTTATTTAAAAGCACCACGAGCAATATACCTTGGCTATTAAAGTACATGTCTGAAGTAACCTCTTCCCATTCCCCCAGCACAGAGCGATCCTTTTCTTCAATTCAAGTATAAATATTGAATTTATGTCCGTATCTGGCTCTCTCATTCAATGGCATACTTGTGGGTATAGACCTACATTAAAGTTGGCCTGGCAGCATAAGACTCCTGCTGAGAAACCAACATCTTCCTTGTTGTTCCCATTCTGATAATAATTTATTAAACTCCTAATCTCGGTTTACGTTGTTGAACAAGATTCAACCAACAGCCCCTGGCCCTGACACGTAAGATCGCCAGGACTTAGGACAATTAATTAATTTCAGCCCTGTTCTAATGACGGTTCCAAATATCGCGATATCCAATTACTGCGACCTAATAACTAGGCGTTTTTCGCAGTGGATGGGGCCCATGCAGCCTCTAAGCAAACATTAACTAAAAAGGAGATTATTTCCTTTCAGATTTATTTCTCTGTTTTGAAGATGTCAATTCGGAGGCAACCATGCGTGACCTATAGCTGACAAAAAATCATTTTTTTTTATTTTCGCTTCTTACGTTGGCTCAGTGCGAAATTTGATTTCTCTTGATATTTGCGATTCCCAAGCAGCTCCTCCGATTTCAATGCAACCTTAGAAAATTTCTGAGATTCTTCGTCTTTTCTGGGGCCATGGGCCTGTGAACGTAAGTGGGTTTGATGTGGCGTGCACATGTAAAACCCACACATCTTACGATCTTTTGTCATTCCTCTGATTTCGTGTCCTTTTCATACGTCTGGATGGACCAGAAAGTCTACATTTCCTCGCCCCTACATGTACAGTAATTAGAAATACAGGAAACAAAGCAGCAAATTGATAGGAAGATTGACGCATACAAATTACGCAATCATAGCCCTATTCTTGTCTGCTTATCAAATTTTCTCATGCACGCCCGCCCTGAAATTTAATTAAAACTTCTTTGTACAGCTAGACAAATCTGAAAAATTCGTCACCCAAAATATACCTCGGTTAAGTTTCCGAATATTGCCTATTATGCGGTTGTGATCCACGAATTCTTATCATATTTTGCTAAGCCGTTGCCAGATAGTTTTCAAATGGGAAGTTGTCGTTACTAAGCTTAAATTACTTTCTGTTTTGCCCTGCGGTCCTTTATTAGTATACCAGTAGTAATCGAAAATCAGTGTTTACATGATTATCTTATTTATTGCGCTGGGTATCGACTGGACGTATCCGAGGAATAATGCAGTGATTTCCAAAACCATAAGCAATTTTTGGGATATTCTCTGCAAAAAATACTGCAATTTAGTGCTTGGTTAAAAAAATACTTCTGTATAGTCGATGTTCTAGCACACTATAGACACTCAGGGTGGCAAACAACTACTAAAATTCCTAAAAGTCCTAAAAAGTACCAAAACGCCCTGTTCATTGTGTTGTTGGACAACCTATACTAAGTTAAATTCAGTTTGACAATACTGTTTTACCTTGGCACTGATGCAGTTTGCAACCACTTTTCATTTAATATTGCATTGTCTCATAAAGATGAATAAAGATTGTAATACTGCATTCTAAAACTTTTACTGTTTGAAAACAGTTCTGAAATAATCCTTAGTATGTCTTTAAAAGTCCTAAAATACTCCTTCATTTTTTTTCCAGAAAACGTTCTAAATAGTTCTAAATTTCAAAACTTTGAGTTTGTTTGCCATCCTGACGCTAAGAAGGTGGCTCGTAGGCCACCAGTGATTGCCTGGTAGTTGGGGCAGCTAAATCAGACATTATGCAGAGTGAAGCATATGTCTAGCCAATTCAATATATTCAAATTGGCAACAGCTAGGTAAAATATGTATTCACCGTTAACATGAGTGACGTAAAAATCAAGGAACCGTATTGCGCGTGGCATAGCACGTTACGTGAAAGATATTTGAGAGGCCCAGACATATGCCTCACCCTGTATAATTATGTTAGTATAGGTTAAAAAATGTAAAATGGCGCCTCTTAAGGGCTCGTAACCTGTCAGTGATTTCCTACGATTGGGCAGGCAAAATAAAGGAATTTCATTTTTAGGTTAGATTAAGTTAAGTTAAGTAAAAAAGAAAGGTAATTCGGAGTTAAATTCATTTTATGTTATTTTTGTATTATGTATCCTACAGTATGATGCTGTAGTTATTATCCCTTAACGAAATCCGAAACATCTAAAACATAACGTATCTGAACAAATGATCAATAGCGTTTCCCGTTGGATTTTGGGATCTTTCAATCTGTGACGTCAAAGACCCTCGCAGCCATAACGCTCACCAAGTTTTAATGTAACATTTGCTAACCTCTATTTAATTGTTTTTCGAATTTCCTTATTGATTAAGAAGTTGGACAGAAACAGCACTATCAGGAAAAAGTTGAAAAACAAATACATTCGGGGATTCGCTGCGTTTATCGATTTGCTGGTGTTTTCCTTCTTGATTTATTGATTGGAAATATGCCCTTGGTGTAATTAGCTTTTGTCTAGATCGGATTCATTTTACTCAAATATTTTACAATCCGTAAAAGATTCTGTTGCAATATTTAAGACACAGTCTTGATTTCCAATGAATACTTTGAATTTTCTAGTTGATTTTTCTTTCCAATGATATTGTTATTCCTTTCAACAGTGGTCGATAATGATAGTAGTATGAAACCATCACGAGAAACCTAATTCCGTTAAACTCTTCGTTAAACATTTCATTAGCATGAAACCTTGAAGTCTTTTATTTGACAGGAAAACAAAGTGTTTGAGCAAACTTGACGACTCAGAGCAGTCAAATCTCTCTAAAACCTTTTCACATTAGAATTTATGAACGTTTGGTGCAGTTTTTCTTTGATCACGAAGGTTATCTTTGGAACTGCTTAGATTTTTTGCTAAAGACAGTACAGTGTGTTAAATCTTTGCTACACAGCATGTCTATTGTTTGAAAAAAAGCTTATTTTATTCACTTTTAATAGTCAGTGTTACTACTTTATTTTTGCATTCAATTCGTGCATTCCATTTGATAATTTATGTCAAAGTCGAGTATGTGTATGTATGTTAATTACGTTTTTCTTTCTCTTTTAACAGATGATGGCGACGAAGTGACGTTGATGTATGCAAAGCAGGAGGTAAATGTTGACACTGCGTCATTTATTCATGAAATGCAGAAAAGCCACGCTTGCTAGTTTAGAATTTAAATTTTTGCACATTTCCAAGAAGTCCATGCGTATGCTACATGTATAAAATGCCAATGAGTCAAGGGCATTCCACGTGACGATTTCACTATAAATACTGTATACGGTAAAGAGATTGAAATCGCACTTTCTATACAGTATGTATTCATGCCATCGTAATGAATATTCAAAGGCTGTTCTGAATTAGTCCGAAAATCTCATTAATGGCCATCGTATCGATCTCGTTAAAAGGAGATCCAATACATTCTCGATTATCACGGAAATCCTGTAAATTGGGAAATTTTATTAATACGTACATGCACTATTCAACAATGTAATTTATCATGCTCTGAAATGGGCTAGTTTTGGTTAGGTTTAGTTAAACAAACAATGTACGGTACATGCAGAGGTTGAATTCCGAATCCTAGGCAGTGTCATTATTGCATGTAGAATTGAAATATAAATGTTCTACATGTACATATTCACTGTATGCTCATTTGGACCAGGGACTATTCCTAAGGTTACCAACAAATATCCATGTAAATTTTAAGCAAATGGCACCACAAGACTTGCCCTTGTCGTACAATCATCAATTTTCCATGAAATTACATTGCTGATATACTGTATTGTGCATGTAGGCTTATGCACTGTAATCCTTCGTATAACATACTGTATTATAAGTAACCTGTGGTAACAAGCAAGTCACAAAAATGCAGTCGCTTCATCATCACTCATTTGACAAAATTGCCCTGATTACAAATTAAATTTTCAGGATAATATTGGTAGCACTTAACTTAGTTATTAACATATAATCAAATACTTCATGGCACCACAAAAAGGCCAAAAAATACCCTTTGTCCTACAATCATGAGTTTTCCATGAAATTACAGGCACAAGTACATGTATACTGTACATGAACATGTGAGCTTACATGTACGTACTTTGATTCTTTGCAAACATACTGTACCCAGTGTAAGTAGCATAAACACTCTCAAATAAATTTGCCATGATCGCAATTCTAAATTTCCAAGATAAACTAGTAGCACTCACATGAAACGAAGTTTTTAAAATTTCAAAAGAAATGACGATCGTCTTCCTAAAACATCCCCATTGGATCTTGCTGTATAGTAATTGCGCGTAATTTTTTTGTGAATTAGTATTATTTAATAATGGACCATTATAACTTTTAATTCTCACTATCTTTGATTAACCTTGCGCGCTCACCTGCTTCTAATCCATTAATGTTCCCGGATGGCATTCATCCATTTAAAATTAATGGCGAGCGCAATCTTTCTGTAATATGCAGATTTATTGGACATAATCGTTGTTTAGTGCTTGATAAAGTGCCTCACTCGTGCTTTCCAACGGTAAATTCCAGTCCTTAGCGCTGCCATAAATGCATAAAAATATAATTACGGACTCGCACTGCTATTGCTGACCATTCAACCAGCATCGTCTCTGGCCCCATACACAAACCGGATAAAACCAGGATTTTATGGATCACGTAGCTCTCGGACAATTTTGATTTAAGCTTAGTCTGCTTCTTTAAGGGTCATTTCACGGTTTCATGATGATGACGATGGGCCATGTGGTGTAAAACAGCCATTACTTTATAGCAAATTAGTCCGCTTAAAGCAAACTTGTAAAGTCAAATGGGCGCTCGTTAAGTGGTGGTCTGGCATTTAGGCCCTAGCTTCACACAGGCTGGAAAATAAACAGGGGAAACCCCGAAAGCTATTTCAAGATTGATTTTGATAGGGTGATAATTGCGACTATTTTATTTACTCTAAGCGATTTATTTATTGAAATACAGTGAGATCATAAAATCCTGCCCTAATTTCAAAAATGAATTTTCAAAAAACTGCTATAGTTCGTATCAGGTTAACGGTGCTAAATTTCCCTCTGCCCTCTATCGGCGTTATAGGGCCGATTTACCAATTGTCAATAGCTGCAAAAGAATATAATTCCCCTTCAAAATTGGCTAGGCATCTTCATATTACGAAATAGTCTAATTAAATATAGCTATTGAAGATGAGTATTAATTTTCTTGAATGTTTTAAGTTATAAATTCATCATTGTTTTTTCAAGTTAAAAGGGCCAAATTTTGAAAAAAGCTAGAGAAACTAGATTTTTACTTCATGTAATGTGCATGGACACTGTATTATAAGTGTACTTGTATTTATGTTAACAGTGAAATAAAAAACGTTTAGCTCTTCTACCATTTTCAAAAAATGTGTTCCTTTTATCTCTAATAGTTTTTTAACTTAAATTTTGTAATGAGGGTAGGATGACATGCTCACGCAATGGTAAATTTATTAAGACACTAACGATAATTTGAATAGTTTTAATTTTTCGTTTATTTATTTGAACCCTCCCCATCCCCCCATAAGACGATGACATGATATTTGAACGCCTTTTTAAAGCCACACATAGATGTAATCAGTGATTGCCTCTATTCAGGGGCAGATTTATTATGCAGCATAATGTACTTTAACTCACGTCGCCTCTAAGAACATTCTGAATATGCTGGCAGACGAGACACGTTTTACCTTGATTAAATTTTAACTCAATTATTAAAAACTGCTCGCTCGATACTTCCTTTGCAAAATGTTGTCAGCATCTCTTTACATGCCTTGAATTCTGATTTACGTGTACGTGTACATACAGTAGCTTATATACAAAACCTGCGTAAAATGGAAATTTATTTGGAGAACATAAATATGGATATAATTTAAACTCGAAATGAAACGTGAAAGTGAACGAGTATCATTATCGTTTCCTAAGGTCACATTTGTCACCATCATCATTTTCTAAAATACTGTATCATAGCCGTGACTGTGTTTGTTGGGATTTTTTTCTGAGTTTGAATTTGCCGCTCAATTACTATAAGGGCGTTGATTCGTCGAATAGAGTCACATGTGCGAGGAGGTTGCGCGCGTGGTAACCATGGCAACCATGGAACGTTAGATTCCATTTTGACAAGGCGTTCTTTATTCCAAAAGGGGACCTTACAAAGGCATTATTACTCTCAGTGTCGGCAAATACGGACAGTAATACTTATCGTGAAAGGGCAATACTGATGTATAGATATCGATGTCCGATACTGACGATTATCCGAATTTTCGGATAACTACTGTCAGTATCGAAAAATTTCGTTTTATGTAAGGTATGTGCAGTGCATACTGTATTTCAATTACTTTGGTGAATTGTACAGTTGCATGACCAGAGCAGACCCTCTAAAATGTTTGAAATCTAGAATGTGACAATAGCACCATATGGCCTGAGGGTCCGCTAAATGTCACAGCCCGATGCGCGATACGAGCTTATCTCGCTCGGGGTATTCATTTGCTCAGCACTCGATGAAAATGCTCTAACTCCGAGATTTTCACTTATCATCTATCGATTTTGCTTCTTTGATCTAAGAAAGCTGGTGGAAAAAAGTCGAACCTGTACATGTATATGGCTCGCAAGCAGCCTCATTTCATATTTCCTATATCGTAAAATGATTATACGTTATTAGGCATTGAGTGGGTGGGGGATGACGGGAGTAAAGAACACTCGTTGCCAGGCTCAAACGCAGAAAAATCTCATCGACTTGAATATTACAAGAGAGCAAAAAGGTAACTCGTAAACCGATGGATTCCTTATAAATTCGCTCTGCTCTAGATGACACACATGTTTTTTTCGTCTATCGGATGCGACATAATGGCTTCATGCACATTTTACTACAGGGTGTCGTTAATCTTTGGATGCAAGCGCTTACATCTGCTTTTTTAAAAAAATGTTACCGTTTATGAAGAACTGATGTCGTGAGGCACTTCCTCTATTATTACATAAGAGTCGTTCATAAATGACGTCCAAGGTTGGAGGTGTGAGGGGTTCTCAAAGCTCGCTAGGGTGTTAAATTTAGTCAAGTACCGATACCTGTAGCTTTAAGTAACTTGAACTTTGTTCACACCTTGCAAGATTTCAGCAGAATAATATACAGAGAGAGTAGAATATAATGGAACATTAACAGACTTTGCAACAGGATTCCTTGGTGTTTGCTACATGAAGAGATAAAGCGCTCCATGCTGGATGGGCAACTTCAATATCTATGGTTAGCAAAACCTCCAGATTCCTAGTGTCTACTGGATTTGGTATTTCAAATCCCCTGACTTTTCAGTGACCTTTTCAGGTTTAAAAAAGTCCAGTGCCTGTTAGAACATGGGGCTGTTCAAGTTTTACGTCATCGCTGAATGGCGATTTTCAGAAGCATCCTCTAACGCATTGATGACATGATCATTGGCCAACTGTCGTCTTTTGCAAAATTGGATGATAAATGATGAATTGTAGCCCAAATTTTTATATTGTGAATTAATTGAAAACAAAAATCCCATGACCCTAATGTAAATTTCATGACTTCCTTGACATGGATTTCATTACATAACATTTCCTTGATTTCCAAGGCCACTAGACACCCTGATATTTTGACTGTTTCCAGCATTTAAAGGAGTTATAAGCCAACAGATTTATTATTCCAACATCTCTCAAGCAATTCGAAAATGTCCTAGCTGATAATTGAATGGCATAAATTCCATTAGTTACTGCTAAAATTCGTACGAGTAAATTACAAGGAGTGATGCTGTATTGAGGGTAAAAATCACCGCGTTAGTGAAAAGATTTCTACATGTTATAGGTGTTTGCATCGTTTGAGCTAACTCCTGCATATAAAATGCTATTTTCAGATGTTATCCAGATTTTTCTCTTTAGTACAGCAATGTGCTAGAATTAGATGAAATGTAATACGCTATCATGGACTGCACTATCTTTCGTGCTCATAGCCCCGTGACACTGCTTCCGCCTATGCATGTAATATTCGTCATTATGCAATTTTAATTTCCTACCGAGTACATGGCAGTTAACGCTGCAGGGAACTGATTAATGAAATATCAGGAACCGCTTTATTGGCGCACTTGCAAGAATTTCCCCGCGACCGTCCATTAATTTAGTTTATCTTTTCAAGACCTGAAGACCCTTTTGAGGGAGGTGTAGTCTGTTGAAGTACTGGGTGCTCGGGAGTCTGGGAGACCAATTGAAAAGAAACGTAATTGCAGTGGTCTAACTTGCTTCAGATTGTCCACTGATCATAATGCTAACTTGATTCTTTGCTAACAAGCATACCATCCACGAAATAGTTTTTGTTAGGGAAATGAAAATCAAATTACATGTAACCAATCATGCTATGCTTCGCAGACACGTAGTAAGCGAAAGTCTGTGCCTCAAAAGTTTGGTTGCATATGAGAGTTAAAGGTACTCAGAATCAAAAAATAGAATAAAAATAATGAGTTTCAGATTTCTGGATTGTTTATCTAACTCCCACAAAATATATACATGTATGATACATGTATTTTTATTTTCTCTAGCAAAACTCATGGAAAACTCCGCCTTGACGCCTATAGTTTTCACTTGCATGCAGTATTTGATTCCTTGCCTAAAAAGATGACTTTCTTCACGCCAAGTTAAAATAAACTCCGGACATCTGAGTATTACTAAGTAAAAGCCAAATTAAAACAAATGCATTAATACTTTGATGGTGCTTGAATTCCTTTTTTATAATGTACAAGTTCAATAATTGCCATCCTCATAAAGCTAGGCTGGTTCTTCATATACAGTGATATACTTGAAAAGGTTGATGGAAAGACTCTTAGGTCAGAGGAAAATAGAATTTTTACTTGGAAAACCTGAGAAAGTCAGGGGCTTTTATGTTACTAAAGCTGTGGGAACCCTGATTATTTCAACTAATGTCAACTATCATTTTATAATGACAGAGTTGTATTTTTTTACTTTTTAAAAATATCAACATTGTATTTTCGTGCGTATTGTTTCTTGATATTTTTGATAGTTGCTTATTTTTTACTTTATAAAAATAACAACAATGTATATTAGTACGTATATATTATATCTTTAATTTATCTAGCAAAATGGCCCATAGAAACCTTCGATTTGACGTTAGTTTTTACTTAAGTACAAACTTTGATTCTTTCCCTAAAGATGATGGCTTTTGTCACACCCCGTACAGTAATTGAATTCATTGACAGTGCATTATTTCAACTAATGTCAACTGTCATCGTGATATAACATTCGCTTCTTTTGTTTAACGTTGAACATTTTGCCAAAGTTGCTTATTTTTCACTTTTCATTTTTTGTTTCTGTTTCTTTTCAAAGCGAATTTCTTGTTTCGCCATTTCAGTCGTGATTTTTATATTTGGCGGAAATTGTAAAGCATCGCCTCACTTTCCAGCACGCTATTATCAAATCCAATTGTTATTATATCTTTGTGTCATCTTCCTATTGTGAGCCTTGTATCTCATCCCCATTCTGCTGGCCTTCCGCTCTTTTCCAAAGGCTTCTGTCTGTACACTGGAAATGTTGGAAAGAAGCCATTTTAGCCAGGAGATTTCCAAAGGCTGTTTAGCCCATTACTCGATGGTCAAAAGCTTGTTTCGGGGGTTGACCCCCTGCTGGTGCAGGCATAACAATACGCACGATTTGTTATGAATCAGATAGGAAACACTTCGAAGTAAAGACAGATTGAAGTGGAAGTTTAAGTGGAACAAAAGACACCCATCATCGTTTCTTCTACTGTTTCATTTTTTTCTTATCCTGGTAGGCCCATGCCAAAATCTTTCTACCGTACAATATTGCATTATCGAATTTCCTAGGTGCAAACCGCAGGCTTTCGTAATGATGACGCTATAAATAGTGGACGCCTTCATTGTCTAGGGCTTTTGTGGCAATTTCAGGAACAGCTGATTTTGAAAACGCATAATTGTGACACACGCTGACAGGAACTTGCTACAGTTGCCAACTAATTGCTTTTAATTGTTGCACGGAGATCTTGAGTTAGGCTTAACATAATTTGATGTCCCAACAACATACATGTACTTGTACGTGTATGGGGAAATGAAATTCTTTGGAGGGTATGGTGGAGCTAAGAGCAATACATGTACATGTGGGCTCTGGGTCTAGTTGCTGGTTGCAGCATTCTATGTTTAAACACTGAATAACGATAATATTCTCAAGGGGAAGATAAATCTACACGAAATGTTATAATTTAGATATCTGGCACTGCTATTCACCGTTCACGAATGCAAGAAGTCTACTTTGTGTTGCTTTGATAAATACCAACATGGCCCAAATGGAGGTCAATTAGGAAACGGATTAGATAACATTTAAAAATTCTGGGAAATTTGTCTGGTGTGGGAGTACAAAGTGTACATGTAGGGAATCGTGATGGTTATATTTAGAAATTTGTTAAGACATTTGATGGGTAGTCAATGTGATACTCAAAGAGCACTGTTAATGCACCGACTAATGTGGTTTCGTGTTCTGTTTTTTTAGAAAATTCCCATGAAAGATTTCGGCGCGGAAATCCGTGCATCCATGGACGTTTCCCGCTTCTTGACCAAAGCAATTTTACTATTGGACGTCAATGAAACAGGAATTGATCGCATCGTGGACGCCATGTTGAAAAAAGTGCTGGACTCCAAAGAGCCCCAGTGCACGATCGCCGAAGTCAAAGCCACACTTTTCACTCATAATGCCGGTAAGTGCAATATGTAACATTCGATGTTATTAATGCTACATGAACCTATAGAGATCTAACGGAAAACTTGAATTTTGCCCACGAATGATAGCTCTGTGTAAATTATCGTATATTGGGTAAAAGTTGTTTTCCTTTGGATAACCAGACACCCCTGAGTACACATTCAAATTTACTGATTTAATTAAATGATTTAATGATTAAACGATTTTAGATCATAATACCTTAGTGAGTAAAAAACGACTTTCTGGTAAATGGTTTTGGGTAACAAGGACTTCCTGATAAGCAGTTTTGAGTAATGAAGAAAAAAGTTCGGGAAGCACTGGCCTAACCTGGTCCCGATTTCGCAAACGTGGACTAGTATTAGTGCCCAAGTTGAAAATGTTTAGACTGGAAAAATATGGGCTGGCAAGGTTATGTTCCACCAATAATATCGAACAAGTTGTAATTATAGGTAACTCGTACAATTCGATTTGATGTACATGTACTTGTTATTTGTAAGATATGAAGTAATAACACAGAAATGTTTAAAAATGTGTTTTGTGGAACATAAATACATGTACATACAATAGGGCCCTGACCTGCCTTGTAAAATACTTGTACATGTGACTCCACCTAGCACTTTAAAACGGCTGTTGCATTGTTGGCGTATGGACAAAAATGTGTCCAAATGTTTTATAGGACACTTGATTTTTTTTCCACCCATGACGTTCTGAGTATGTGTTATGAATGTTATTTTCCACTACTAAAAGTTACAGCTTTTTTACTCCAACAGTGAACCATAGTCATTTTGAATACAATTAGGGACCTTGCCAGAAAATTCTTCAATACACGCAGTGATACATGAATAGCAAATAAAAGTTTCCACCAGTGGCTTCAGCCAGTACGGTTTTATGTCTCATGTGCCCATCCAAATGTCTGTCTCTCTTAAAATGTGACACAAATGATGTATTAAGGAGACGAGAAATGTTTAAGATGCAATTTATGCCAGCGTGTTCGAGTTATCTTGACGAAGTGTAACGAGCGGGCATAGTAACGAATATGTCAACCCTGTTTTACGGTGATTTAAGCCTCAAAATAATGGGCGTTTTTGTACCAATCCCATATGTTAATTCAAAGAGAACTGTCATAAGTAATTCCTTCACTGCAGCAGGGTGACCACACAACCTGGGAAACTGGAAACCAGAGGAATTATCAGAGCAATTGAAAGAAAAAGGCAGTTTTCATGGAAAATCAGTGTATTTAAAATGGGTTGACTAGACTATTCCATCTTTATTTGGGTGCCTACATTCATAAGCATGCATGAGTGTTGGACGAGATTACAATACAACTATCTGCATATGAAATTCTCCTGGATTGATTTAATGATGTTGTAAGTCATCAGATGTTGAGCTTGTGATAAACTCGTAAAATGTAGTACGGGGTGATCATAAAGTTTTACCCTCGTTAAAATAAATTAGTTTTAAAAGAAACTCTTAGATTTTACAAGGAATGCATTTTTAATTAGGAAAATCTCTGGATTAATTTAATTATGATGTAAGTCATTAGATGTTGAGTTAGTAATAAACTCGTTAAAATGTACTATAGGGTGATCATAAAGTCCTGCCCTCATTACAAAAATTATCTTAAAACAACTGTTAGATTTACAAGGAACACATTTTTGAAAAAATAGAAGAACGTCTGAAGTTTCATTTCATCTACTGTGAAAGTTTGGTCACGGTGTGCAGTTCTGGACTAATCAGGTAAACCAAGGTTGATCACTGCGTTGCTTATCCTGATTGGCGAGCCAGAGAGCATTTATCCGGTTTTATTTATTAATGTTTTCACGCAATTTTCTAGATTAATGGACTAAGGCGCTAGTTTCGCTAGAAGGGCTTTTTATGGTTTCTCCCTGCTCCTCAATGCGTCCCATATATGGCTTATTCATGAAAATGCAGCGAGTCTTAAGAGGTTGGATGACTTAACAAGTATTGACAAAGAGGCTTATTTGTTCTCGGCTGCGTTTTCGCAACATAGGCGCATGGGTGCGAATCGCATCCTGCGCAGTAGTAACTAACCAAGAAGAAAAATAACATTTATCGATCGGCGATTGTATTTGAAAGTCAGACTGACTGCTCTCGAGTGCTGCATGAATAATGAGAGAAAAGAGAAAGATGCGCCAAGTAGGTACAGTACGTGGAAACAAATTCAAGGATAGATCCATCGACTATCTTTTGCCTATTATTACGCCATGTTTTATCTCGAAAAATGGTATCCTACGGAGATACTACGTCTTCTTTATTGTTTCCAACGGTCGGAGAATGCGCACATCCCTCCAGGCTAATGCTGGGCTGCATGGGGAGAAAAATAAGGACAAAGTGAGGAGTGATGAGACCCTGCGGGCCACGGGAGTGGCATCCTTGGTCTCGGAAATCTGGGCCTATAGCGACTGCAAATTCTCAAGAGTGGCTTTCCAAATGCCATTTGCTAAAGCTGGAATCTAAAATTAGGAAGTGAGTCTGGCGTCACTGCATCAATGAGAAATTCTCCCACGTTTCATGTACATGTACACTTCGGTATCATTGATTACCAATATTAGGGGTTGAGAAAAAACAAGGTATTTCCGCCCACATACTGTACATTCTCGCACATCTATTTCTATAGTTACACAACTCAAAAAGTTTCAACTTAAACGAAAAATAAGTTTGCAAATCGTTTTGCCATAGAGCACCATTGTTTAGGAAGTGACATGTTTGCCAATTCTTCAGAATCTATGGGGTTCTATGATGTTTAAATATTTTCTAAAGATTGAGATCATTACATCCATCGTGGCATCAGCCATCAAAAACATTTTTTGTCTTAATTGTAGATGTAGGCTACGTCCTGTTTGAGTTAACGTAACGTCGTGTCTTTTAGGCATTGACCAACGACGTTAAATTAGGTCTCCCTGTAACAATCACAGCAAGTACATGTAGCTCATAAGTCATCATTACATAATGACTTATGCTAGGTTATTTTAGGTTATAAGGTTTGGTTAATCTAGGTTATGTTAGGTTAAAGGTAACGTACAGGTTGAAATTTATCAGTTTTTCATCGTGATATGAAAACTGAAAAAAACTTTAGAGTCATTGGTGTATATCTCAAGTTGTTTCCGAGATAATTGTACTACAGTGTATTATTCGTTGCTTTAACCAAATGCACGTATGCTGTATATAGCTCTTGAAATATTTGCTTTATTATTCGATTCACTGACTATTTCAATTGAGGAAAACGGTTCTGGTGACTTTCTGTTGAATCATTTTTTGCTGCATGGAAAATATAAAATTGATTGTTTCTATTCATGGCCTGCTATTTTTTTAAACTTCCATACGCCCCACTTATACGTTTTAAACCCTTAAGGGAATCGAACATGCCAGATATATTCCGATACAAACGGTGAAATCTTGAGGACAAATATTTATTTTTGTCAAAATATCATGCAAGCTATCTCATAAATCATCCTACATGAACTCAAGTTGAAATATTAAAATATGAATTATTAACGAAACGTATCATATTCCCCAAATGGCTTTGGTTGAACATCAAAATCATAACTTATGCCTCATTAATTAATTGTCCTTACAATAACATACTAATTCTTTTAATATGACTGCAATCTACATAGGATTTTGGTGCACTATAAAATTTAATTTAATCAAAATGCGATACATATTTTATCCAAAGTTATAAAGCATTCCACCATATTTTAAGTTTGGCGCAAAGGGTTTCATTTGCAATATGTTCATTTTGCACTAGTATGTTTAAATATTTTGGTTACAAGAATTCCAATGAAATGTTTACAGCAATATAAAAATATTTTCGGAATGTAGTAGAAACCTAATATTCAGATCTTCTATAATGACAGTTAATGTGCAATTTTTATCTTTTAACCATAATAAAATACTTATTTCTACGAATTCTAGTTTTCATATTTTTCCAGATTTCAACTACTGGTATAATTCGTGCAAAAACATTGTTACCTTCTTGAATCTAAGAAAATATGTTGAGCAAGGCTTGAGATCTGCCAGCTGTTCTGTAAATGAAAAACATTGACATGGCACTTAGCTTCATGATGACTACCTATTAACAGTTAGTACATTGGCCGCTGAATTGCTAGCCATTATAACTAACGATTTCCTTTTAAGAGTAAGTGAGAATTAAGAATCACCATTGGCTTAACTCCACTTTTGAACCCCTTCGTTATTCAGTTAAGATAATTAAGTACAACACATGTATAAGTGTCAGCAATTTAGGTACACACTTCGTTGCAAGGCACATCATTATTAGTTTGCACTATGCCATAAAATACTGTCAGTATAGTATTTGGCATCGTTTTGGGGGACCATCCACGGCTAGTAATAAGCTGACATCTACTGTCAATTCCAACAAATACGGACACTAATACTGATCGTGACTTACTGACGTTACTATCAGTATCGGAATTAATGATAGAAATACTGACCATGAAGGGTCGGCATATCGTTATGCATACTCAATTGTTCAATGCTTGCATTGTATATTTTCAAATATAGACTACATAACCCGCCTTAATTTTTTAGTAAGATTAGGTTAGTCGAATAACCGCCCGTGAAAAGTATGACCTGATATTTTTACTCTTTTGTTATATCTACACTATAGTTAAGCCTTTTCTTGCTTTCGTCATTTGACTAGATAAATGACAGTATTGATGGCGGTCATCCATGAATTGCAGGATCTTTGAATATGGTGAAACGAATTTTCGATCGTTTTTCTTATTAATTCCATTCAGTATATAGTACATGTATACTTCGAACGATTAATTAAATTTTGAATTCACTCAAACTAACTACGCATAAATAATTTTCTTGGCAGTTACAACTATTTGGATAGACTAATGTGTCTTGTTCTAAGTGTGCAAATAATATTTATATTTCATCTCTACTTGCCAAGTATACACAGATGACACCTGTAATAGCTATCGAAATTTATCCTTTGCATTTTTTAGTGTTTTTGTGTTTAACCTAACCTAACTTAACAACAAGCTAACCTAACAACACATAATTCAGCTGCCCCTAACCGCCAGACAATCACTATCAGCCTACATGTAGGAGCCACTTTCTTTTAGTGTCACCACGTATGTTGCAGCAGGGCGTATAGGACACACCTTTTTCGTTTTGACTGGAAGCACAATTTATCTGAGTAAAGACTGGAAGCACAATTTATTTCAGTTAAACCGATATAAATGATTCCGTTGTAGTATCACAAAAATGATTTCACAGATCTGAGGGCGGCTACCAGAAATAACAATTGACGCTGAAGATCAAAGTGGGAAAGTACATGCATAAATTCACTGTCGTAAAGCCATGTCTAGATACTTGGGCTGCTGTTAAGCACATTTTCCCAGGATAATCATAAGCTCTCGTAGGTATAATCAACTTGAAACACAGAGTATGCTGCTACTGTCTGCGATAATGAAATTGCCTCGATTTTGTTTCTTTGATCATTTTTGTTTACTCGATGGCTCCGAATACCAAAATGGCACAATTTTATGCAGCGGCGGAGCCAGTAAACACTAATTATTATTTATTGATTTTTACTTGGTAACTGCTAATCCAGGATTGCCTTCGACCTCGCTGTCACCATTTAACTTCAACATTCCTATGGTAATCTGTATCATGTGTACTATAGTAGGAATCGAAAAATCTGTTATTATTAGTACCCTAGCTGTAGGGATTTCGATTGGAGATCCTCTGACGTCACACTTGTGCTGACTTTCCTGAAATATTTTTCTACCCACTTCCATCTGATAATGCTCGGCTTCCGGATTAAGTCCCTGCTATTGATTAACGTGATTCCGGCAATTAAAAGTGAATAGGCAGAAATTATTGAACGGAAATCAGCTATTTTTTTGGCCCTAGGTCTTTCACACGAACGACTCGTGCTCCATTAAGACGTGGATCGGTTGACTTGATTGGCGGATTAATCTGACCATCGTTGAAACCGATTTGATTAATCGGTCGCCTAGCATCATTGCATATGCTGACTTATATCGATTTATTCCATTCAATTGTATTCCACCATTTGAGTTCTGGTTGAGGTAAAACAAATTCATTTAATATTTCATATCCCTGGACGTACAGTGTATTTGTTCGCTTTAATTATTCATATTTGGCTACAATAATGTGTATCGAACAAACAGTATTCCCAAGACTATAAGATGAAACGGATCGTAAGACCAACAATAATTTCATTTAGTACATGTACTTGCATTGCGCAGTGTACTGTATTGCTAACACTAGCAGGTATCATAGGAGAAATGTAGCCATGTGGAATATTTTAAAACGAGCTTTCCTTTAACATTTAATTTGATTTGTCAATTCGATTACCGGGTATACTTTAAGGTATTTTTTTCTGCTCTAAATGTGCACCTTTTACTATAGTGTGTTTCAGATTAAGAGTGCTCAATTTCACTCCGCCCTCTGGTGGACGTTTTGAATCTCATCACTTGCTTTCTAGAACATTGTACGAATTTACCTACTGTAATTTCTAATGAAAATCGCATTAGCACGTGTGCCCGAATCTGAATTCTGGCGCCTTCGATTTTGAATTTTGCATTTAAATTTGTGCAATTTTATAGCAACTATTATACTTGTTATTTTCTAGGTAAGTTTTTTAATAATTAAAAATGTGCAACTTAAAATACTCAATAGCTACAGTTAATAAGACTAATTCATAATATGAATGATCCTATAGCCAATTTTTTCGAGGTACTGTATTCCTATGCAGCGGCAGGCAAGTAGTATAATCGGTTCTATCATGTCGATAGAGGCCAGAGTGAAATTGAGCACTCTTAACCTGTTATGTACTACAGCTGTCTGATTTTATCCTTTTGATTTTTAAGGTTTTTTTTGTTTGATGCACATTTGAATTGTGTTGATGGTTTGTCCTGCTGAGTTAAATTGAATTGAATTGAAGCAGGGCTTTTGTAAGTAGGCTTCCCATAACAGCTCGTAGGCCAGTAGTGATTGCCTATACGTTAGGGCAGCTAAACTAGACATTACATTGTTAGGTTAAGTGTAACTTTTTTACATTTCATTTTCGACATGTAGCATAAAATACATGTACAATATATGTAATATATATATCAACTCTACTGATGTAGCAGAGTTGAAATAAAACGCCTTTTAGAGCTTGGGTTAATTTAAAGTATATCCTAATTATATTTGTTTAAATTTAATGTAGAAACTTACTTTTTATTAGAATGATTTATTCAGCTTGGAGTTGCCGTCGGCCTGAGTATTAATGGTCTTAATATACCCTTTATTCATCATATCAGTTATTAAATTAGCGATTATTCAATTAGCCTAGAACGATCCGGCTAGGCGTGTAAATATCGAGCTGCTATTATAATTATCCGATTTTAATTACCCGTTTTTCAAATGAGAAACGTTGGGCGTGAATTATGCAACGCAAGAAGTGGGTCAATCTCACCCCTACTTTAATTAAGGCAGTATACTCGAGCTGACAAGCCGAAGGTAACTTCAATATTGATCGAAACTTTAAAGTCAAGATCAATACGCCTGGCGCTTAAGGAATTAAGCGACGTAAATATAAATTATGCGCTAAATGCTTTCAAAGGCGAATGGATCGAGAAACGGAATTCAGCGATGAATTCCTTCGAAGGAAGATTAATTCTGACCCTGCTTTCTATTTGCTTTTTTTTTTTCTTGCAGCACATCTATTAGCCAAGACGCTTCAGGGAACTTGCATTAAGGAAGGTGGAGGCGGATTTGAATACGACCAGTCATGGATTATAGCGCTGTAATTAATCTTTCACCTACTCGTGTGTGTTTCCATAACGATGACCGAAATATGAGCAACGAGAGCTATTGCCGCAAAAAAGATGAACCAAGTGTTTAAATTTTGATTTTTGATTTTTGATATTCGAAACGACGTTGCAGTTTTCTCAAGTACAGTGTACATGTAGTCACTAAATGGCGTATGGCAGCTCACGTTGCTAATAAGGGAATGTTTAAGTGTTATGTCGTCAATTGAAGCCTTGCCCACACTTAGGAAACGTTTAATAGGAACTTGGTTTCTGCAAACAGATTGCCTTGAAATGTGTGCGCATTTCTAGGATGGAAACGCATGTATGAGTAAACGTGCTTGGGGAAGAAGGCCTCAAATGTTTCCTCGAACATGTTTCCTTGCTAGAAATGTGGATACATAATGAGGAAATCTGTTTCCGGAAACCATGTTTCTAATAAACGTTTCCAAGCAGTGTACAAGGCTTTAGGTGAAGTTAACGTGTTATGTCGTCATCTCAGGTTACGTTCAAGTATTATGTAGCCACCTTAGGGAGGATCAGCCAAATGGTGACAATGACGATGATGGTCAGATTAATGATATCGCCATTTCTCTTTTTGAAACATTGGGTTAAAATAAATCATTTGTTATCACAATTTCCAGTTTTGCACAAATTTTGCTCATATAGCGTTTTGTTTTCTTATCGTTCGCTTTATTATTACTTATGTTTTTAAATTCGTCATTTCTGATCTAATTTTTATAGAAAGTTCGCTCGATTCGAAATTTTTGTTGTAAATGAATATGACATTTAGGGTGTCTGGAAATGGTGACACGGGGGAGGGTTTTCTAAAATTCACGAAATAATGATGACACGGTTTTTGAAAGTCCACATATTTCATGCTGTCACGTATAACGAAGCGTATTATGCGGCAATTTCGATTTAAAAAAATATGTCGGTGGGATTGACAAACTGAAATTGAACTGAATTCGAAAAATCCAAATACTCATTTTTTTTTAAAATTCCAATATATTGAAAAGTTTTTATAAACACAAAGGATATTGCATGTGCCTAATCCCATAAATGATCATGAGCAAAAAAATTGGCAATTAATTTCTTAATGTTACTGAACCCAGATATAGCGTCATGCACTGTATATGCAGTAGATGCTCATGCATTCTTTCACATCCCGATTTAATTAAACTCCTTTAATTTGTTAATTAGTTGCAATTTGCCATCGTTGATTCAACGTCATGTGGCCGTCGCCAGGTTAAGAATTCCGGCAAACATGGGACACACCTGCCATGAAGTGCGATTTTTTGTCCTCGTTCTATGTCCTAGCAAAGAAGTAAGTTGACCTTAAGTAATAACGATAATCTTCCGAGTGCCTTTAATCTGGAATCAATGGGCTTTCAGAACTCTATAGCATGACATCTTGCAAAACAGCTAAGAGGGATATTTCTCATTGAATCAAATTTGGTGACACTCCAAATAAGAAACTCCTAAACGTCAAATAATTGGAAAGTTCGTTGCGGGGAATTCAAAGAAAAAGCCAATAACATTCAGGAATTCAATGACAGGCTCAGGCTATTACATCTTCCACACTGATTCGAGAGCAATAATGCTTGTGGAGCTTTAAGGAAATGTTTTCATGGCACCTGGATCGTAATACACTACGTAATGGAGCTGGCATTTGAGTTTTCAGTAAAACTGATGACAAAAACTTGGGCTAGTTGATATTGTTGACGAACAATGGCATTGTTAGTTTCAGCTGACGAATCGGAAGCTCCTATGTAAATGCTGGTAAATCGATGTCTAATCTCGACCACCTAATCTGGTTTCCCCATTGTTTGTTGGACTATAGAAAGGAACTAAAAATGCTCTGGAAACGGGTCGAACATTCGCAACCCTTTTCGCAGACATGAATTTTCGTCAACATTTGCTGGAAGCAAGCACAGAAGAGGATTTCAAAAATGTGCTGTTAAAACACGCTCAGGAACTGGCAGAAGAACAAAGCAATCCCGAAAAAAGACTCTTAGAAAATCACGTTAGTCTGCGGTATCAAGAGGTGACATTTTTGAAAAAGAAAAATCTACTGAAATTTCGAGGAAATTTCTGTAGTTTCACCAGTGAATTTTTTCCATTCCAGGACAAGGTATGTCGTTTTGCGTTGGGTATACGGCAGGACTTAGTCAGGCGGCTAAGACATTATTTAAACGATTTTAAAGACGGTAATTAGCTTATTCTTCAGTCAGTTATCCGTACAGGGTGATTACAAATGATTGGATATATTGTGAGCGAGTTCTCGATCGCCATATCTTTATTAATAAGGCCGCAAAAATTCACGCACTCACGCAACTCAATGCAAAATCACTTGAGAGACGCATATCGAGAATTAATATATTCTAAAAACGTATGGAGTTTTTCTATGTTTGTGCAACTTATCCATGATTATATGTCGAGTACAAGACTCGCAGTGATTTAATGAAAGTGTCCTCATCATTTGTAATCACCCTGTATATGACATTTATTATGCAAGACTCCAAGTCGGTCTTTCATGATAAACATAGGCTTTTTCCTGAGCAACATTTTTGCTTTTACTCATATTTTGTTTCTTAAACCTTTTTAGGTGTGGTTGGAAGAAGAACTATTCACAAACTAATATCAACTACTTTATTCCTATATTTTGCCTGTCTCTTGCCATCTATAGCATTCGGAGTTTTGAACGATAATAACACTAACGGAAAAATAGGTAAACAAATTTTAATGTTGTATTATTAATAATTTCACGTGCTTAGTAGGTTTGTTTACATGTAATCTAATTTGTTTCATTCAACATATCAAGTTTCAATGTAATTATAATGCTTATTGCATGCACGTGCAGCTGTTACGGTCATGGTTATTTGATAATGCTAATATTACGCATGATGAACTGTTATTAACTATCATGTTTAATATTTGTAAACTCTCAAGTTGATATACTGTAAAGTTAAATATGTTGTCAATTATAGATGTGCAAAAAGTTATTTTGGGTCAAACGATCGGAGGATTATTTTTTGGATTTTTCGGGGGACAGCCTCTTATGATATTGCTAACAACGGCACCTTTAGCGCTCTATACAAAAAGTAAGTTTTACTTATTAATTTTATACGAGCTTAGTTACCCTATCATCTTACATGCACGTCCTTTGATGCGCTTGCTCTGTAATTTAAAATCTAATGTACGAAGTATCTGAATATAATATTATTATAATGAAGTTTAATGGCTAAAGTGTTATATTACATTAAAATCAAGTTAATAACGGGAAATGGCGTAAATTGAGGTGAAACTAAATATCTTAGAATAAACAAGCTCCAAAGCAAGCGTGTAAACATCATTTTTATAATAAAATTGTTGGGCGTATTTCTAAAATTACATTAAACCTGCAGTTATCCTTTGGCTGCGTTTTATAATTAACATTATGGCAATTGTTGCGTGTTAATTTGTAGTAAAAGATTTGAAACAATTGAAAGGGTTTGTGTAATATTTGGCGATTTTACTGCCAGCTATTAAACAGCTGGCATTACAAATGAACAATTATTTATTTCAGCAATCTATGGAATTTGCGAAGATTTTCAATTGGATTTTCTGGCCACCTATAGTTGCGTCGGCTTGTGGAATTCGTTTTTCTTAATTTGCTATTCGCTGTCTGGGGCGAGTCGAATCATGAAGTGGTCAACGCGGTCAACCGAAGAAATCTTCGCCATGTTCATTTCAATAGCTTTTTGCGTAGATGCCTTTAGAGACGTGCATTTTTGTGAGTATACTTTCTACGTCAATATTGCTATCAGTTGTAGATTGGTGTGGATTTAAAAGCACTTGAATTTTGAATTTCAAGATTTCAAGAAATACTACTACTTTTGCATCGATGCGTCGGTGTTACCTACGATTTCCTCCAACCACAGCAATTTAAACGACAGCAACGTTGAGGGTTCTGTCCCTTTGAATGAGTGCAGGAGGGACAGCAGCTTTCTCTTTCTTTTGCTCATGTTCGGTACCGTCTGGCTGGGGGTATCCTTGTACAATTTCAATAAAACGTAAGATTTTTAAGTCTTTTACTTGCATGCAAAATTTCGAAAATGTGGCGAAATACAGTGAAACCCCTATAGTTGGACCCCTCTATAAGTGGAACACCCCATTATGTTGGACAGGTTTACTCTGCACCGGACATGTGCCATAGAATTAACATTATGGACAACCCTTCATATAGGAGGCATTTTTAACTTATTATATCAGCTTTTTATATTGTTAGCAGCTTCAAATTTTTTTTTCGGAAATTTGGCAAACTTCCTAACTCGGACGTCCCATTAACTTGAACGCTTTTGGAATGCACCATAGGTGGTCCACATAGAGAGGTTTCTCTGTATATGCAATGATACTGTACCGATTTTACAAAAATAACGACTTTTGGGGCCATCACCCAAATGGAATTAATGGAAATTTCATCATCCAAATCTACATTTACATTGAGCTAAGGCGTAGTTTATTCTAAAAATATCCACGAATCATTCGTCCAATCTTAAGTTAGTTTTTAAAATACAGTGCATAACCTATGTAAATGTTCAAATAGCATATGAACGGTAGCATATGTTCAGTAGCATATAGTATTATCTACCTACTGTGTACATGTATAACGAGAATCCGTGCGTTATGCCAGTTTCTCCCATGTTGAAATTCAGCGTCCCAAAAACAACTGATCGATAACGTAATGAATGTTTAATGCGATGAATTTGATGCTAAACATCGATATGCAAAAGCAATAACCTACCCAGGAATGAACGAACATTTATTAAAGTATTTTTTCAAGGATATACATGTATACGAATCGAATGATGTGCCTTCCGTTTTCGAGTTAAATTTTATTGTCATACTGGCTGTCAGGCCTATCTAGCTGGGCATTGCTGAATTGTATTTGAAAACCGTCAAAACATTTTTTGATCTGCCGATTTAATAATTACAAAGAAAGTTGCAACTGCAAAGTGGGAGAGTGAATGGCATTTTGCTCCATCTTGTAAAAACAAAATTGATTTTTTTTGCAATAAAGAACGACTACTATACGGACTCTCACTATTTATTATTGACAGTCATTTTAAACATTCATTATGTTACTTCTTAAGTAATAAATGTTTCCCCTGTTTTGACCAAGTGGGCTTCTCAATGTAGTACACCGGTGCTGTTAGTGATTGCGCACCATGTGGGGGTTTCGGATTAAATACTTATACTGTAATGCTGAAACCGACTATTTACATGTATTTCGTCAATTGTTAGATGTTTGTATTATTATAATGGCTGGTATTGTGTATACAAATATTTATTCACTGAATTATTTATGTTCAAATAGGCCGTATCTTCAAGCCAAGAAACGGGAAGCACTGGCTGATTACTCGTTGCCAGTAGCTGTCTTATTACTCAGTTTTATTGGGTCATATGTCTTCAGAGAAGTTAAACGTGAGTTGATTAGCATTTTTTCTCGTAAATTTGGTTTTAACATTACTTAAGATAATTTTCAATTCTTAGTGGATAAATTTCATTGGTATGGCGGGCCCATGTTCACCATAGCTCCGTTGGACAAACTGACCATCGCGTCAGTATTTGCGTCAATGGGCATGGGGTTTCTTCTGTCTCTCTTATTTTTCATGGACCAGAACATAACTAGCGCTATTGTGAATAATCCGTGTAATAAGTGAGTATTTTAAGATCTTACATTTTAAATATAAGAATATTTGTAGCGCTGCGGGTTTTCGCTATATGTATTAGACTTTTAAAATAGGGAATCGATGGGACTTCTTTAAAAATTAATGTATTGGGGATTAAAGAATGTCTTAATGTCTTAAAATAGTGCACGAAATTTGATAGTACATTTAATAAAATTCCAATTATAGCATCATCAAGCACCGTCTTGGTGTCTTCTTACTCAGTTTTACTGGGTCGTATTTCTTCGCAGACGTTAAACGGGTATTAACGTTAAACTTGTATTAGACCTTATATTTTTTACATCTTTGATAACCCAGCATAATTTACATGGATAGCTGATACTCATTTGTCAGCCTGTAGTAAACACGTAATAAAACATCGTAAAATAGTTTAAAAAATTTAAAAATGAATTGTGGACATTACGAATTTTTTTTCCATAGTGGGAAATAGTTTTGCAATTGCAAATATTTTCTTTAAGGTACTCTTGCAGTACAATCGTTATTCGACGGAATCCAGGAGTAGTCATTAAAGTGCCATTTGACACAAATAATTGAAATTTCTTTGAAATTCTTTGAAACTTTATTGTAAATTTATTTCGTGCACTAATGCTCCAGTCCAAAATTTACAAATTAAAAAATCTCTTGGTTGGAAGCCTCTTGAAGATTTCATCTCCGGAAACATATCCTAGCAATAGCAATCACGTTTTTTTCCCATTTTTTTGCCATTTTCATGTTTCTAGATTGAAAAAGGGACCGGCTTATCATTTGGATTTGTTCGTCGTGGGCGTTCTCAACGCTGTTCTGTCTTTGTTTTGCCTGCCCTGGATGCACGCCACCCTGCCCCACTCACCCCTGCACGTCAGGGGCCTTGCCGACGTCGAAGAAAGGGTCGATCAAGGAATGGTCTACGAAATGTAAGGATGAACAATTTACATGTATTCTTAACAACATAAGAATAGCTTGTAAATTATCTTACTTTAAATCATTGTCCAGAATTGTCCGTGTCCGGGAGACTCGGCTGACCAGCATCCTTTCCCACGCCATGATCGGTCTGTCCTTATTCCTCTTGCCCTACCCTTTGGCCTACATCCCCACCGCTGTTCTTGATGGCCTATTCCTATACATGGCCGTCACTGGACTTTATGGCAGCCAACTGCTGGACAGAATCCTGTTACTATTCATGGAACAGGTGGGGCCATTTCTTTGCATTCACCTACCTCTTGAGTTCATTTCTTTCATTTTCGTTGACATTTTCATTGACATAGCCAGTATTGTCAGTCTCTTTGACATAGCCAGTAATGTCAGTCTCATTGGCGTTGCCAGTAATGTCAGTCTCATTGACATAGCCAGTATTGTCAGTCTCATTGACATAGCCAGTAATATCAGTCTCATTGGCGTTGCCAATGAAATCATTTTCATTGACATAGCCAGAGAAAGTAATTTTCATTTACGTAGCCAGTAATGTCAGTCTAATTGACATAGCCAGTAAGGTCATTTTCATTGACATAGCCAGTAATGTCAGTCTCATTGACATAGCCAGTAATGTCAGTCTCATTGACATAGCCAGTAATGTCGGTATCATTGAAATCGCCAGTAAAGTCACTCTCATTGACATAGCCAGTAAAGTTATTTTCATTGGCGTTGACAGTGAAATGATTTTTATTTCCATAGCCAGTAAAGTCATTTTCATAAACATTGTCAATTTGGGCTAGTTATACAATTAGCCTGATGCCTGCCTCGCTTTGAGGACGTTTAATTAATTTTACAAGATCGTCAGTTTTATTGCGAAAATAATTGCATAATGATTCTTTATTGTTGTTTCTTTGCTCTGTTTAGGCTGCTTATCCTCCAACTCATTATATTCGAAGGGTTCCCCAGAGGAAAATCCATGTATTTACTGCCTGTCAAGTCATTCAATTGGCCACCATGTGTGTTGTTGGATTTTCAACGTTTTTGTACATTAAAACTGTATTCCCTTTCATCATTTTATTGCTGCTACCAATAAGGTGAGTACCTGCTGTTCGAAGTACTTGAATTTTGTTGAATTAGAATGCCTGATATAGACATGAGGGACTATGAGAATGATTACGCCATCAAAGTAACGATATACATTTCAGATTAATGGATAAATTATCGTTTTGCAATTTAATTTTGGCGAAACAATCTTCGTGACCTGAATGAATATGTAATGTGTTCTACATGTATATTTATTTGATGATTTTTGAGTGAATAATTCTTTTTTTTTTATTTTATTTAGACATAAAGTAATTCCTCTTCTAATTGAAGAAAAGTTCCTCGAAGCTCTAGATGGGGAGCACCAATAAGAAGCACGAAGTAATTAGTAAAACATGGGACAGAATTCTGCAATGTGATATCTACCGAGAAATAAAAAGGTATCGTTTTCATTTGTTTTTATGTTTTGCGACCTGTGCAGAAAATGATGGAAATTCGTAGGCTGTGCGAGGAATTCACGAATGAAATTTAACTTTGTAACAGAATATATATATTATGTATAGTGTATATATAAATTACGTCGTATGAGATTAGGACTATTTTTAAAATTTTAAATTTTGAGTATGAAATAGGATAACGGTTGGAATGGCGACTGGGGGAGGGATCAGCCTGACACTGATGTCCAGAGCTTATTGTTATTATAGTTTTATAAGAAAAAAGTTATTATTTTTAATTCTTCGAATTCATTTGTGATGGAATGTCCGCTTATAGCGATTGTTTTTATAAAACAGCAAGCGAATTCATCATTTTTCAGTCGTTCACTGATAACGAATTGTTAATTTATTTACCGAAACTTTTATGTATATTTTATTTACACGTATTGCATCGAACGGGTAGAAATTTAAAGTAAATGATAAATTGTAGGGTTCAGTTTTAAGTAATGGATTTTTCGCGCATATGTAAGGCATTAGTCAAGTGGCATTAATTTCTTCAAAATCATAGTGAAATAATAAAGTTGAATCTCGATCTTTGAGCAGCAATAATCATACATTAGACTAATTCATACAGATTTCTTGTTATTACTGCCAATATAACATAGACAATATACGAAATGTATGTATGCAAATTCTCGTCGTTTTTCATTTAGCTATCGATTATGTATTTTATGTAACTTCAGACGCTGATATAATAATTCAGACAAGACAACGCGTTTGCTAGTAATCCAATCATTCATTACTCGTTAATCATACTCATCCCTTTTCTTCAACTTATTCCGTGTGTTTTTTCAAACACGATTAATTAGGAAGGTCAGTCATGTAGATGCATATACAACGTTAGCACGTAATCTATAATGAAATTAACGAATGCATCTTACGCATTTTTTACTTAACACTTAATCATTCTTCAATAAAATGAACAGCCATCATTAAGCGCAGTTTGTCATAGATAGGATCGATATCAATACACGAGTAACACAGCGTTAAATGTTAATTAAATTAATTTCATTGTTAGACAGATATATCATATATTAAATCATTTCGTTTTTTTAAGAGCCAAGATGTCCACTCATATACAGGGTGTTCCACATAACTGGATGCTTTTTTATCCATTCCAATTTCCGATTTCAACCAAAAGACCTCGGGTCAAGTAAAATTGTCTACATGTAGTACTAGCCGTCTTGTCTGACCCATCTGACTGGGCATTGCTAAATTTTATTTGAAAAACGCCAAAAATGCAATTTAAACTCTTCGTTTATGAACTAACATTAAAATAATTACCTGCTAATGGTTGTTTTACTCGAGATGCAATTGTAATGTTGGCGACTGATTAGCATTTTACGCCATCTTGAAAAACGCAATTTAGTTTGCAATATCGCCTTCCTATACTGTTTATGGAAACTCACTCTAGATTCATACAGTATAATGCTAAGTAATAAAATACATGTATTTCATGTATCCTTCTGTAATAGAATACACGTATTTCGTTCTCTAGTCTGGATCTTGGCTCTTAATACCATGCTATTTTCACGATAAAATCGCAATAGTATTTATTTGTATAATCTTCACTAATATGAATTATAATGAAATCTTTTCATTTCACTGAAATCAAAACAACGAAACCTATTTTTTCTTTCAAAGAACAATCGCCGCTTGTTCCGGTTATAATTATGTAAATATATTTACTATATTTAATACTATTTACTAGGCTTATATATATATCGGTGTTATTAGGTGAGGAGGCAAACGGTTTAAACGAGCAAATTGTTCTTTGCTGCCAGTTTTTTTTATGACAACAGCTAACTTTTGAAACGAGTAAAAAGTATTTATTGTAAATACTGCTTCTACAAAGAATGGCGGGCGAGTTTTTTTCAATTCAATTGTAAATTAAATGTAGATAGGATCTATATTGTTATACGAAATCTCCCGAGTTATCACGTGTCCAGTATTACATAATATAGGACCTCTATTAAGATATATAGCTTTAGTTTGACTAACATCATACGAAAACAACAAAAACAGTAATTAGATAACAAATGACGTCGTGATACATATTAAAGCAATGTATAAAGCCGATTGTTGATAATGTAATTGTTGATTTGTGTAATAAAAGTGAAAATTCTTTAGTTAAATGAATAGAGCGTTTCACTGAATTTCTTTCACCTTTCTTATCGCGGATACAAAGTTTAAAGGTGCGTTTACACTATATCACAAAACATTGTAATATAGCAAATTCCTTTGTTTATTCTGTAGTATGACTTGTAATAAAACGCAATATACTGTACATTGTAAAAGGCTGGGCTTGCTATTAAACAACCGATATATAGCAAAGTTATTGAATTTGTTTCAAAATTAGAAAAAAATGTTTTGTCATATTTTTCTTGTGATACAGTGCCGTACCCAAGGGGGGGGGGGGGGGCTGAGGGGGCTGCAGCCCCACCCGAAATTTTCA